>AYEL01039386.1:0-11190 GCA_000484575.1 Olivierus martensii
AAATTCACGGAACCAATTATTCGCACTAATCGAGGCCTACCTGTACTTTGATCTCCATTTTTCGACTTCAATAGCTTCCAAGGTCGCTATACCGTAATTATTTTCATGTCGACGTACAATTGTGGCTTCTTTCCAGTTAATCATTATGTCATGTTCATAGGCGGTATACAAGAGAACTTTGCTTAACTGTTCTTGTCATATATCTCTTTATGTTCAGCCAGTCTTTTACTTAGGTTACTCTTTGTGCAACCTATATATTGTTGGGGTTTTCGTAAGGTGTGATTGTAGAATGGTATTGCATATATTCCTGAATTTCTTGAGTGTTCCATTGGGGCCTTATCATTTCATAGAGCTGAGAAAATAGTACAATTTCTTTTATAGGCTATTTTGGTGTTAATATTTTTAGCTACTTTGTTAAAGATTGTATGTGCCATGGGATCATAGGACATGACACATCTATGCTGGTTTATGTTGCGTTGGTTTGGCATTTGAGTTGGTGCTATGGGCTTATTGTTGCTTATATTATAAGCTTGAGAAATCTTATTCCAGACTCCCTGTAATGTGTTATAGGAGAACCCATATTTTTTGGCTTGAGTGAGAATTGGATAATTGTAGTTAAATTTTTTCTCTCTATCTGCTTGTCTGGTGCAGTGAGTATGTGCTCTTTTAAAGAGGGCCTGGAAAGCTGAAGAGCTTATAAGGATATGGATCAAGTGACTAAGCTGGAATTACATTGAAGGTATAAGTTGGCTTTTTATATATGCTAGTAATATATTGACCATCTTGTATAATTATATTGATGTCTAGAAAGTGTAAGTAGAACTTTCTAATTGGCCGAGAGTTATTGAAAGCCCTAAAGTTGTATCAGTGAGGGCATGGATAATATCTTGTGTTCATTCTTCTTTCCGTATGATGCAGAGATCATCCACATATCACGTATAAAGTTTTATATTGGGTAAGAAATGATGTAATACTTGGTTTTCCTTATAACGAACGATAATCTCAGCCATTATACCTGCAAGCAGGCCTCCGATGGGGACTCCTCTTTTTTGTATGTAATATTCATTCCTAAACGTGTAATATGAATTATATGTTATAAGGTGGCAGATAGTATGCAGGATCTCAGTATCAGCAATTGGTTTAGGGAGGTGTTGCAACATGAACTGATATAACATTAGGCATGCAGGCAGAAGCTCTATGGATGGATATAACAAGTCATAGTCTAGTATAGAGACAATTTCATTAGGGGAAGGGCCTGACTCTAGTAGTTTATCGATGAATAGTGTGAATGAATCTACAGTGTAATAGTAATGCCCGAGATGTTGTATAGCCCAGTGTGTGATATCAATGGTGAAGACATTTTATCAACCATTGTTCATAACTTAAGAGGCGTTTTATGGCTTTTTATGTAACCAAAAAGTCTGGGTGGGAGAAGTGAGTGTATATTTTTGACATTCCAGATGGTTAGGAATGTGTTTGTGTGAATAAGTTGTACCTTTTAAGATACTAGTTCAGAGTCAATACAGCACTATCAGCAAGTATTGACTCTGAACTAGTATCTTAAATGGTATATTATAAGCAAGTGGTTTTTTCTTCTATAAATATAAGTTGTACCTTTCTATGTAAATCTTCAGTTGGGTCCTTTGGAAGATGCTCAGAAGCTGAGTCTTGTATAAATGATTCAAGTAAATTTTCATAGGTATGTCTTTTAATAAAGGCTATTTTCTTTGTCTTCTCGTCTCTAGTGCATATTATATCTTCATGGAGCATCCAATTTTTTGCATACATAATTTTAGCATTAAGAGCTGGTCCTTGTGTAGACAGTTTGGATGATTGAAACCTTTCTCTAGCCTGGAGAATGTCCCAGCATAGTTTTTATTTTTTTACATCATCATAGGTACTTACTAATAGGTATACTTGGGGAGCAGTTGTACATAACTGGGGGACAGGATTAGACAGAAAACCCTTAGCAATATATAGGCTGCACGAAGTGTAACCTAAGTAAAAGACTGGCTGAACATAAAGACGATATACAACAAGGACGGTTAAGCATAGCTCTCTCATATACCACCTATGAACACGACGTAATGATTAACTGGAAAGAAGTCACGATTGTACGTTGACCCGAAAATAATTACAATATGGTGACCTTGGAAGCTATTGAGGTCGAAAAAAAGAGATCAAAATATAATCTTGTAAATGATTATAATCCAAAAAACCCTCCTTTGTTCTTGGAGGTGGGCAGCAAGTTATAATTTATAATGTCTACTTAAATTAGCCCTAATGAAAACAATTTAATGTTAATAATAATTTATTTAATGATATCATAACAAATAGATAATAGAAAAACATAATCTTTATACAAACTCATATATTATTATTATATAATATAATTTTGAATATATTCTGAACTTTTAATTTGAATGTGTTCCAACCTTAACTATTCGAATTCCATTCATCATTTATGTGCTGATGCAGGTCTTATAATAGACCGAAAACATTTTACTCTTTGTTAATAAAAGTTTTTTCCTGCTATAAAGGCTGTTTTAACTTGGAGTGGACAAATATTCTAAATGATCGGAATGCTTCACTGTAAATGGGTTTTCAGCATCACTGATAATTCTGTTAATGTTAGAATGTATTTTCTTGGTTTAGTTATCTGCAGGTTGTGGTTACTGAAAAACAGTTCACCCTTTAACAGTGTACAATTTCAGAATTAAGAAAAATAATATATGATATACAATATATGTTTACTGAAGTTAATAATTATATTTGAACATTATTATAATCATTACAATAATAATGCTAGATTCATGAAAAATTATAATAATAATACATTAACCTGAATACTGTCACTTCAAACTCTATAGTTCCTTCAAATTGGATGTTTTTCTTTCATTGATATTTTTTCATTGTTTGTAGTGTAATGCAATCTGATTACTGCTTTTTGTACTATATTGTTTCTATTCAAATAGTCAAGCAGAACAAATGGTTCAGGAAATTAAGAAAATGTTACTTAGGTTTCAGTTTTTTCTCATAAAACAGTCATCATATTACTCTCTATAAATGGTTGATTAGTGCCTTATGACTCATCATACAACACCTAATATCACTAAGAAAACATCAGCAAAATTGCTATTAAATTTTTCTCCTAAATTATATCTGTCAATGATGTCACCAAATGATAAATTTGAGATACTTTCATCATCTATTTCTAAATATATTCATTTAATAATCTATATAATAAAAACCTTGCTTCTGTTCCTTTCAGCGATCTCATTGTACTCATTGGATCTCATTGATCTCATTGTACAATAATCACGTGATAGTTTACTACGTGACCTAGCCGTTTGGTAACTGAGCATCTCATTGGATCATAAAGGCACGTGACCCAATGAGACTGTTTAGTTCACAGAGGTTAATTAATGGTGGATATCGAGTATTGTGCTGTAGGGCTATATATTATTTCATTAATCTATTGAACTTCAGATTTTATATTAAAAGGTTTTTAAAGATATTTTAATTTTTCTCTAATTTTATATTGATTATAGCTTACATTATCTTATTTAGCTGTAGTATGCTTAGGTTAGATTTAGATTAGGCTTAAAGACCATGTGGTGATGTGCTATTAGAGATGTCTAATAAATATATATATATGTATAAATTTAATTACCTATGCATGCATGTTCAATTATTTATTGATTATAACTTATACGTATTATCTTATTTATCCTTAATATGCTTAAGTTAGACTTTAATTAGGCTTAATGACTACGTAGCGTGTGCTATTAGATATACAGTGAAACCCCGATTTTGAAACTTTTCAGGGACCGGCCCGAAAAGTCGAACGAGCCGGGAAAACGCACGAAACGGGAACTCTGATGACGTCATAATAAAAAAGTTATATAATTAAAACGTAGGAAGAGGGAAAGTTTTACATTGCATGTATAGGAAAATGCTCGGACTTCCGAAAATAGACGTTTAAAGCACACATTCATTTGAATATCGTCTGCTTTTACTACGAACGGTCGTCTGCTTTTGATACGTTCTCTATGCAAAATCAGGCGATAAATATTGTTTTCTACCAGATTTAATCAAGTTTTTTCCCATGGATACTCACTATTCTTTTATGGATATGGCAGATATGCATCTTATTTATGGACTAGCGAATGAAAATAGCAGAGAAGCTGTACGTCTTTTTTGGGAAACATTTCCACAACGAAGATGTCCATCACGGGCCTCTTTTACAAGAATAGATTGCAACCTCCAAGAGACTGGATCCTTTATACCCGTTACAATTAACAGAGGGGTAGGAAGAAATGTATGAATACGAAACGCTGAAGAACAGATGTTACATTTGATGCAGGAGAATCCAGGATTAAGTACAAGGTTTGTAGCTGCGACAACGGGTGTTTCATATGCAAATGTATGGAGAATTCTTCGTCGGGAAAATCTCTATCCATATCACTTGCAGCGTGTCCAAGGTCTTTCATATGTAGATTTTCAACCACGACTGACCTTTCTGTGAGTGGTTTCTACACGGTGCTATCAGCTTACGTTTATTGGTTGTGTCTTATTCACTGACGAAGCAAATTTCACAAGGGATGGCATTATGAACTTTCACAACAATCATCTTTGGGCAGACCAAAATCCGCATGGTACTACTCTTCAGCATCAGCAACAGTTTAGTTGTAACATTTGGGCAGGCATTAATTGGAGACTACCTGATTGGATCTGTTTTTCTGGAACAAACACTCAATGGCACAAATTACAGACATTTTTTGGAGCATGATTTTGGCCCCTTGCTAGAGGATGTCCCACTCACTACATGTTGACGAATGTGTTTTATGCACGATGGCGCACCGGCACATTTTAGCCGCAGTGCTCGAAGTTTTCTCGACTCTACTTTTCCTAATCATTGGATTGGTAGAGGAGGACCCATTAACTGGCCAGCACGCTCACAAGATTTAAATCCATTGGATTTCTTTTTTTGGGGACACCTTAAGGCTCTTGTATACAAATCCCCGGTTCCAAATGCTCAAATTCTCCATGATCGTATTGTAGAAAGTATGTATTGTACATTGTGAAGTATGCATCGCTGCTGGAGGTGGCCATTTCGAACAATTGCTGTAAATTATTATTTTTTAATTGTAATAAAAATTATTTTAATTTTAAATTATGTAAATGAGTATTAGAGATAAATTTTAAGTCATAAATAATATTTTTTAAAATATTTTTAGCAACGTGTGCGCGTCATTATTTGCCTTAAATTAAGCTGACGTCGTACCAGACAGGAAGTGACATCACAAAACTTTAAATGGCCATAACTTTTTTATGAAGCCTCAAATCGAAAAATGTTTCTCTAGCTTTTTTGCTTAGAATGGTCTCATCTACCAGCCTGTGAAGTTTGGCGCACCATTTCTGAAACACCCTGTATGTTCAATTATAAGGCAATATAGGCTGAATCAGTTTTTATGAAATAAACAGCGTATTGTATTTTCTAATGCTCCTTAAGATTGTCTATTTCATTACCACATGTGAAGAAACGAAACCGTCATTTCCATAGCAATGCAACATTTTGATTTATACAATGATAGAATTTTACAGAAATGTTCAATTTATTTATGCGGCTACTGATTTATTATTTAATCTATCAGCATTTTCCAATCTATGATTATTTCATTTCTTGATTTTCACTAATGTAAGTTTTTATTATGTAGAAAAATCTGTATATGAGATTAATTCATGTATTTTTTGACGCTCTTGGTTCGAGACTATATCATTTCACGTGTTTTGATAAAATGTTTTTGCACATGATATAGTTGTATAAATTTCATAATACATGAAAAAGGGAACTCTATACATAGGTTAACTGCTGCAGCTAAAAGATTGTGTTTTATCGAGAAAATGAAATATTAGGAGGTTGAACAAATTGAAAGAATTCTAATTGACAAAGAGAGATAAAGAAGGGGAATATTCGAAAAGAAACATATTTCAAATAGAAAACGTATCTGTATGGGAAAGATTTTCAGAATCCATTAAAGAAAATCCTGATTGTCATCTAAATGATTATAATTTAAGAAAAAGAAACTTAAGTGCAATGCTGGGCACAATCGCAATAATCACGTGACCATTATGATGCCGAGTAATGTGCTGTGTAATATTTAATTAAACAACTAAAACAATAAAGTAAACTTTGTTTGTTTTTAACGTATTATCTAGCTCTAAATTGCTATTATATGTTACATTAATAATCTATATAATAAAATCCTTATGTCTCTTCCTTTCAGCAATCTCATTGGTTACAATAATCGCGTGATTTTACCTAGCCGTTTGGTAACAATATATACTTTCAATAATCGTATTACAGTAAGACCCCCGTTTAACGTGGGAGATATGTTCCAAGGAAACAAAGTGCTAAATGAAACAGCATTGAACAAGGCCATTTTAATACGTAAATAATGAGGATAGGTGAAACAGGATAGTAAATAAAAAATATATAGCATTTTTTAATTTTGTAACATGTATTATTACTATTTTATTATATTAATTATAGACATTTTTTATTGCTAATATCGACTTGTATTCATAAATCATCGATAAAAAAATTCTTAAAATTAGAAAATAAAAAGTTTTAAGAACAAAAAGCATTAATCAGATTGCAGTAAACTATAAACAACGAAAAGTATTGATGAAAGATCATTCATGAAAATACCTTAAAATTAGAAAATAAAAAAGTTTTTTAAAAACAAAAAGCAGATAGATTGCAGTAAACTATAAACTAGGGGTGGGCAACCTCCGGCCCGCGGACTGCAGTAAACTATAGACAACGAAAAAATAAATATTGATAAAAGAAAAAACGTTTTAACTTAAAATTAGAAAATAAAAAGTTTTAAGAACAAAAAGCAGTAATCAGATTAGTAAACTATAAGCGAAAATTATTGATAAAAGAAAAACGTTCTAACTTCAAGGAACTATAGTTTAAAGCAGGGCTGGGGTGTCGGCAGGAAAATGTGCCGACACCGACATCTAAAACTGCCGACACCCCAGCCCTGATTTAAAATGGCAGCATTCAGGTTAAATTAAAATGGATAATTGTTTTTATTTCTGTAAAATAACATTGATGACCGATCATAAATATGAACTGGTTATTTTTATTACTGTAAAATAACATTGATGACAGATCATAAATATGAACTCACCGCTAGTGTAAAATAACATTGATGACCGATCATAAATATGAACTCTGACCGCAGTGACTTTCGTAAGTACTGCACTGCATTGATATCAAACGCACTGTGAGACATAGGTGTGTGCATAGGAGTATCAATGCAACAAATTCCTGCTATTTCGGATTTATGTAAGAATAACAGTTTGAAAAACCACATCAAAGTGGAATCAATAAAAATATAGAATTCGAAAAAAAATGCGTTATATCAAAATATACTGTATATTGTTTTTAATACTGTGTTTGAATTTTTAAAATTATTTAAAATATTTATCATAAATTTTACGGATATTAATAAGTATCCATATAAGCAGTCAAGCATTCTAAAACTCTGTCTGGTTTCACCCATTTAAAAGTAAAAGTTTCCATCTGTTACCGATTTAAATTATCAGAAATTTTGAAGTGGAATAAATCTCTTTTGTTGCTATAGCAACAAAGTTTGATTAATTTTAATTTTTAGAATTTTCTAGAAATTTTATAGTTATATTTGTTATTTAATCTAGCAGCATTTTGCACATGATTTTAGTTTTTTATTTGTCATATAATATCTTTTTAAATTTCTTGCTGTCTCATAGTCCTTCAGTTCGCTATTTTCAGCAATTCAGATCTGGCAACGTTATTCTCGATGCTCTAGATTAGATGTAAACACATAACGCTTCAAATTTTTCTACCATGGAATTACCTTACAGCAAAAACAAAAATAGACAGTCATTTAATAGATTGAGGATTACATTCCTCATCCAGTTTTTACTCGTGGCCAATTTTTTTTTATATATTTTATGCCCCTTTCCAATCAGGGAGATTACTAAGGGGCAGGAGCCAGATCCAACTACGGACTGGAGGGGGGCCGGATGGTGAAGGATGGGGATCGCCGGGCCGGGTCCAGCACCCTGAAAAACTTTTCAGGAGTTACCAGACACAGGTCCTCCTGCATGGCACGCCAACTTACGGCCAATTATATGTTGTCTTTTCTAGGGTGAAAAAAGTTTTAATTGTGTCAAAGTTTTTGGAAAATCTCAAACACGAAATTGCGTATATAAAGAGGATTAATTGTAGCAAACTTTTATTAAAATATCTGAAATGTTTATAACTGCAAAAATTTGCGGGTTTCAGCTAGTATAATAATAAAATGAATGTAAATTTAATAATAATCACTTAAAAGGAAGATACCAATTCTGGTCTTGACCTGGGCTGGTATCCTCCTTTATTTACTGAAGTAGAATATTCCTGATGGCTGAATATTTATTCCTACAGGTACTTCTGTTTCTCTTCCTGTGAGAACAGAAGTGGTAAGCTATAGATGACTTCTGGATAGATTTTTGCCATCCAGATATTAAAACTCATTCGTTTTTGAATCAATTAATGGCACGAATATGAGATTCTCTTTTGTTAAAGTTATATACACACCTGATTTTCTAAGGTGGTTTACACCACCTTAGAAAATCAGGTGTGTATATAATACCTGTGCACAACAACATCTTACATCGACCCCAGCAGTATGTAAGTGGGACCAAAAGGAACTTGAAAAAAAGAATTGCAGAGCATAAAATTGATATCCAGAAAGGTAATTTAACTACTGCATTTGCACAGGCAACCTACACCTATGATATAGATGTTAAATGGGGGAAGCCACCATAGTCCATCAAGTTGACCATTCATATGTGATACCAACAAGAGTTCATGGAGACAGAAAAACTTAAGTCCACTTATGATCTACTGAATGACAACAGCCCGGAAGATCTCCCAGCATCCTGGAGATGGGTGGCATGCAACATCATCTGACTTTGATATATTGGTGTAGAGAGTACTACTACATGATCCCACCACCCTACTGCTATATGAAGATATTTTTATATAAAAAAGAACTTTATTGAAAATGAACTAATATTAAAATTTTTAAAAGAGAGAAGTTTTTTTAAAATAAGTATTCTATATAATATTATGCTATATATATGTTAATAATTTAAATGTTTTAATTCTATGTTCTTTGTTCAAATTCTATGTAAACGCCTTCTTTTAAAAGTTATTCTAATGTTGGTGTTTGTAAGTTACTGAATCGGGTCAATAAACTGACCGAAAATATTTTAAATAAATTTATGTTTGTGATCTTCTACCTGCTTTAAAGGCTTGTTTTTTCTTATGGACTGTAATAGTCCACATTGCTGTCATTTGTTGCCGTCATTCATCATCTTACCTCGTCTCCGTTGGATGTCCCTCTGACGAAACGAGTTGCTTTCCAGTCTTTGGTTTACATTTTCGTCTTTTTTCAAACTTCTCTTGAAAAATTATAAACTTCTTTTCTCCAATCTACCACTCTGATTAATCTTTTTTGATTCTCTCTCCGAAACTCTTATTTAATTCACTTCTAACAAAGAAGTTTCCCATAGATGAACAAGGAACCAAATTTTTCCAAGAGAAGTTCCTTGCTCACTATGATTAATCCCAATTAATTACTTGTTTAATTTTATCTTTAACTAAATGTAAAAAAATTTAACATGGTTTTATCTAAATTTTAACATAGTTTTAATTTTAACCTGCAAAAACAAGGGAGTCCTCCCAGGGTTTCCTGGATCTCACATAACAAATAGTAATAAATTTTTATAATTTACATAAAAATATTTTCTTTTTATTTGTTGTTATTGAATAATTGTTTCCTTTTCTAAAAAAATTTTATATTAAATTATCACAGTAAAAATTCCATTAGAAACATCTACATCACACAGCTCCAAAGAGACAGTTTCATTTTTTCTATAGTTGAGTCGAGTTATCTTATTCAAATCTTTGATTATATTTTAAAATGAGTTGATCAGTCTAATGATGATGTCATATACCATTAGGATGATGTGTGCAACATGATTTCTAAACATTAAGTGTGCGATTTTGAAGTTTTGATTTTGCTTATGATGATCTTTTTTGATAGACTATAGTTATTTTTCAGTACAGATTTTATTATTATTTATTTAAGATTGTTATTTTAAATATTATTTTAGTTACTTTTAATCTATTTTAGTTAAATATAATAGGCATTTATGGATTACTAGTGAATAGATTAAAACATTCTTAATTAATAATAATGAAAAATAAATCTATTTTTCACCCAAATATGAATCCTAAGTAAGATTCTTGATTGATTGTCACGAGTTTTCACATCATGTCATATCGTGCAGCACAGTGCCACCTATCTGAATACAGTGTATAGATGCAGGTTGGAGTCGGCGGTGTGATGTGCTTGATCACTTTGGGATAAGATAAAATTTTATCTGCTATTGTATTAAATGAATTATTGCAAAATTTCCTTTCTAATCTTCAGGAGACATTCAGTAAGTTATGGTTTTGCTTATTACTTCAATTTTCCAGCCAAAAAAAAAGTTGATTTTATTTTGACTCATATATATAAGCCGACCCTCATTCAGAAATTTTTTCTGAGAAAAACCTCAGCTTATATACGAGTACATATAGTAATTAATTTAAAAAAAAAAATAAGCTATCCATGGCATCTTTTCCAGAAAAATGAAGTTCATTTATAAAGGAATTAATCTTAAAATAATTTATTTAATTAAACTGCAAGTAATATAGTTAATAATTTTCTGATTGTATGATTTGTTTACTTCAAATATATAGTATGCAAAAATGGTACATCTATCATTCCTTTAGTAAAGGAAGATTGAAGAATATTTTTAAGCTGTCAAAATTAAGTAAAAGAAAACTTTTTTATGTACTGGTATCTAAATTTAACCAGTAAATTTATCTTGGATATTTCAGGTAATGATTTAAAAGAGTTTAATTATGTTTTTAATATTGATATCTAACATGATTATTATTTATTGAATAATTACTTAGCACACTTTGCAGTTTAAAAATAACTCTCTTTTAATTAATATTCATAAAATACTAACGTTTTCGGCATACAAACACCATCCTCAGGTATTTCACCTTTCTTTACAATAGAATCAAGATAACCT
>AYEL01039432.1:0-51826 GCA_000484575.1 Olivierus martensii
TTTTTTTTTATCACTAGCTGCAATGCCGACTCATCATACTGTAAGGCGATATAAGATGGTGCTTCATATAACTCGCATTATTTCCTGAATTTCTTGAGTAATAACTGATAAACTGGTTAATTTGTTATAAAATATCAAAGAAAAGATGGAATTTATCAATCACCCTGTATATGATATCACCGTCTAACGATGGATAGTGTCTTAACATCATTACTGTTACTGATGCATGACAACGTGACAACCTAACAATATATGAAATCACACTACCCCATTGATGGCATCGCTATGCTGTTCAAATCAAACATTTAAATTGAACACAAAATGCCAGTGGATTTCAAATGCTATAATAAAGGAATGTTTGTGAGGGATTCACAAATTGGCTGCACCAAAAATCCCGTATGATTCGGCAACTTAATTTACACTATCTTACTAAAATTGGGTACTTACGTATTAACGCCACCGCAGAGGCGCAACTTCTGCTTCGGTGGCGTTAATACAATCTGCTGCGGTGGCGTTAATACGTAACTACCTAAAATTGTTATAATTTTGTTTTTTTTTATCACTAGCTGCAATGCCGACTCATCATACTGTAAGGCGATATAAGATGGTGCTTCATATAACTCGCATTATTTCTTGAGAAATAACTGATAAACTGGTTAATTTGTTATAAAATATCAAAGAAAAGATGGAATTTATCAATTTGTAAGTTAAAACAAGTTCAATAATTCAGAAATAATGTATTTACCAGTTATATATATTGAATGGATAAATTTCATCATATAATAATATTAAATTTATATATCACATAAATACATTCAGGATCTTGTGTTTATCATTTGTAATTCTGTGAAATTACTGACAAAGACAAAACTGTTACCTAGCGAACATTCTCGAAACTTCTACGATTCTTCTTGCTATAGATATAAGAAGACCTATAGCAAATTCTGCAACACATTCTACATCCATATCAGGAGCATTGGTAACTGCAATATTTCTAAAAAACAAAATGTAGAAATTATGAAAGCACTTCTTCATATTTATTAACTACATCATTCAAAATAAGATCTGTACCTCCTTCTGCATTCCTCTACATCAATGTGATCGAAGTCTGCAGAACAAGTTGCGATCACTTGCAGTTGTGGACCTATATACAAAAATTTCAACACTTCTTTCGTAAAGACCAATTTCGAAATAAATAAATAAATCTACCTGCAGCATCTAGAATGTCTCTGTCTATAAAATCGTTAATTGAACAAAGAACGGCATGAGCCCCTTTTATATTTTCAATAAATGACTGCTTTTGAAGATGTGGAATTGGTTCGAGCGCCACAACATCATATCTGAAATAATAATTATTATTATTGTTAAACTAAAATAACATTCTGCATCCAGACTGATAAATATTTTGTTCTCACTTTGATCTCAAAAAGTTCATAGAATCAGAAGGAAAATTCAATTTTGTTACAAGAACTTTCTTCTTCATGTTGTAGGTTAGAAGAAATCTACAATAAGAAAATGTATTGTTAGTTTAATAATTCGTATTTATTAAGCATTATTGATGACGATATTGTGACTGAGTTATTTTTTTGGTCTTGAAATAGCGGAAATTTCGTTTAATTCATACTTTTATGCTTGCTATTCTTTTTATATTCTCTGCAATATTTCCTAAATCCGTATCAGTCGCTACTACATATTTAAATATTTTAAGATCAATATAAAAGTTATATAATTGTTTTGGTTTAAACTTTTTATTCTAAATGTAGAATGCAGGTTATTCTAACGTATTACTAATAGCTAATAATAATATAAATGTAAAAGGCACATAAACAAATAAGCTAATAATTTTTTAAAAATTATATAAGTGGTCCATCTATCCCATATCACCTTGGGTTAGATGGACGATGATATATGGTAGAGATGGACCTATTCAAACTTGGAATAAGAATGAAAGAAAACACTAGTAATAAAAATGTAATTGTACGTTTTGTTATATTTTTAATATAAACAAACATTTGCGTTTTTTACATAAACCAAACATTAAAAAATATTTTAGCATAAATCATGAAAGCATTTTTAACATTATATTTTTAATGTTCTTTATACTTTATTTATGAATGCTTGTTTGTTTTATATTTTTTCTTCCTACACAAATCACATAAGTTATTATGTTTTGTGTAGCCAACGGGAACACACAGTACATCTGATCCAATCTTCACTACTAGTAGATACCCAGCACCCTCATTTTCATCGAAATCTTCCATCTCATCATCGCTATCATTGAAAACAAAAAGCCTATCCTTTGAATTTTCGGCGCCGGCTTGGGACAGTCCCTGGCCGCGGCTCCCAGTAGCTGCCCTTAGTGAAGAAATTTCTATAAGGTCGGTAGAGTGTGGCTGCACCTCGCTGGTAGATGCTCTGTAGTTTGCCACTCGACCGTCCGAGTCCCTGCAGATCCGGGATTAAGAATCGGCCCGACGTATGCCCTGCATGAGATACGAGTCTTCTATAAAGGTCCCAATCCCAAGGCGTTGTACCATGCCGACTGGATGAATGGTGGTGGGATAGAAGCCGTTACGGTGCCCACCCGAGGTTTGGTCTGGCTCGGGCTGAGTGGGTTCATCCACGGGCCGAGGGAAGATTGCTTCTCAAGGGAATCACAAAACCTCGGGGAGTTGATCCGAGCGATATTCGGCCACGGTAAGGCGCTAGAGCCCGGCCATTGCACGGCGTCGGTCGATATCGTCTCCATGGTAGCCCGTTAGTCAGGCGCTGACAGTGGGCTGCATCAGTGATCGAACCTGGGGAGATTCTCGCCCTTTTTCAGATGGGATAGACCGTGCTTTCACACGTTCCACCCTTCCGATGCGATTATTAGTAAGGGTTCTGCATTCAAAGGAAGGTTCGGCGATTCCTTTCTTTCCGACCTTCCAGAGGGCTGCCGCGTTTTCGCAACGGTTATGTCCAAGCTATAGTGTCCTAAAGTAATCTTTTTCTTTAGGACAACAAGTCGTCGCAAATTCATTCAGCCTCTTTGTGTTTTCGATCCCTCTGTGGACGAAGACGATTCTTGGCAAGTAAAAGTCGTTACGCGACACAGTGCACGAGGTACAGATGCGGCGATCTTATCCCTAGGGCTGACAATCCTGAACGAGTCGCCGTATACGTATTTCGTTCGCTTCGTGGACCAAGAGGTGGCAAGCGAGTCCGCACCCGAGTGGCAGGCTATGATTAAGCCGATATTATTCTCGCAGACGTAAGTACCCTGTATTACCCTAGTAGGTGGAGCAAGGGAGCGGCCTTTTGGTCAGTCAAAATACTAAATGAGCGACGCGGCCATCCGGCCGACCTGGATTCGTATAAATGGAGTTTCTACTATAAAAACATTTACAGTAAATAAACTTACCGATATTAGGAAGTGAAAGCAGTTTGTCATCACTTGGAATAGGTTCGGGAACCATGACATCCAATCCAGCTGCTTGGATTTTACCAGATTTCAGAGCATCGTAGAGATCGTCTTGTTTGACCACACCACCTCTGCAATTACGAAAGAGCACGTTAGATGTTGCCCGTTTATAATCGCTTCCGAATATTGTAAAAAATATTGCCTGCTGATATTGATGAATACTGCATTTTCTTTCATCAAATTAAATGCATCCCGATTAAACAGTTCTTTAGAACTTTCGGAAAGACTGCAACTGGCAATGACGAAATCTGAATTCTTTAGTAACGGATAGAAGGCTGAATAATGGGCCTCTAATCGGTTATTAAAAATGTGTTATTTTTAGAATTTTAAATGAATTTCTTTAAAAATAATTTCAATATATTTTAAGTGTGCTTGTCAAAATAACTTTCCGTAAAAGGTACCTTTGCAGTTACTGAGAACAATATCGTAATATATCACTTTCACGTCAAAGGTGGTAATTCTTTTTAAAATTTCTAATCCTGCAAAAATTTATTCTAAAAATTTCGTTACAATTTTGTGGGAATATTGTGGGAATGGGAAAAATCGGTAAATATTTCGTTACAATTTTTAGCTGTTTTTAGTAATTTTAAATTACTAAAAACAGCTAAAAATTGTAACGAAATATTTACCGATTTTTCCCATTCCCACAATACCAACTGTTGCATTTTTAAGTCCTTGACTGGAAAAGTTATCTGCACACCAAAAATCGATTTCTTTCTCTCTAAAGATTAATATCTCGTATTAATTATGATTTGGGACAAGTATAATATAATTTGATAAATTACACTTAAAAAGATTCTTTATAATTTTAGGTTCTTTATCAATTTTTATCTAAGTTTGGGTGAATATTTGTTATTTAAACTTCGTTTTCTGCATTTTATTTAAAATATTATTTCAATAAGACAAATGTCATGCTGTCTGAAATTTGAAGTTGTAATTCTTCTAGAATTATATAATAAAACAAAGGAAAAAAACAAGTAATATCATTTTAAGAATTTTAATATTTATTAAGTATCAAAGGTTTGAAAAGGAATTAATTTCTCCTCATGGAATAATCAATAATAAAATTTTTTAATTTTCATAGATGTTGGATTCGATGGATAATCTCAGAAAATTGTTAAATGTTTAATAAAATTCCGAGTTAATATAATAAATTGAAAAATTCCGGACCATAATATTTCGGATTTTAGAATTTTTTCAGAATTTCGGAATATGTGATATGGTGAAATTGAAGTCGTGAAAAAATTCATTATCAGACTTTTTTGATATTCTTAACAATGTATAAACAGAAATGAAATAGTCAGAGACATTTTTCCCTATCATTTGATGGTTTATTAAATCATGACAGTATGAACAGCACTATTGAACCATGTTTCACGACACGATCAGTGAATTTCACTCCTATTTCAAAAGGTGTTCTTATGTGAAAATGAAATTACGGATTTCGGAATATTTCGGATTGGGAATATTCAATATGTATTTCAAAATAATCTTATAGCGCATCTACAGGGTGATTACAAATGATTCACCGGGTTTTGAATGAATGTATTTCACAAAGTATTACAAACAAAATAGTAATTGATACATTGTATGAAAAAGCACATTTTCAAGTTTCTTACACATCATTACAAATGTTCTTCCTAGGGTCCTAAAAATTGGGCAAATAAAAAAAAGATAGGTTGTTGCAGATATCCAAAAATTAGATCTTTCTAATGATACCCTATTTATAGAAATCTGTACAGTGGTTCGTCCGAAAAAGGAACTCCAGCCAGCCACGTTTGACTAATTATAATATAGATAGATTACAGAATTTTTCATATTTTGCTGTTACCATATTATGCAAACATTGATTAATTAAAAATTTGTTAAAAATAGTATCAGTCATTTCTATTTAGTTATAAAAAATAAATCATCTTTTTTTCACATAAAAATCAAAACTTTCTTCAACTCAAAGGAAACAGAATGGTTTTTATGAAATGACAAAGAAGTCAAAAAAAATATTGTAAAACACCAGTTGATGACAGTGAACTACCAGTCATCAAAATGTTAAATGATATTTCTAATAAATCACATAAGAATTTGAAAATTTTGAGGTAAAAAATTCTGACCTTTTGAAAGAAGAATATATTGTATTTAGAATTTGATTAAATATATAGAATGTTATTAAAATTATATAAATTAAATTATAGAAGTTCTTTGACTTAGAACAAAGATCTGTGTAAAATTTTCAGTTATAATTCAAATCTCTGATACTTTAGAACATGATATTCCATAGACCAGCACTTCTCAAACTTTTTCATTCATGACCCCATTTTTCATTACCAGATTTTTTGCGACCCCAGGTATTAAATATGAAATAAAACATACCAGTACATAAATCATTTACACACTTATTAAGATGAACACAATCAACCAGTCATATGTTGTCATACATTAAATATTAGGCATTTGTGAAATTACATATAAACTGAAATTCAAGTGTTTGAATTTAATTTTTGCAAACCCCATTTTGGGCCGCGAAGCGAAATGGGTCACGACCCAAGTGAAATCCAGCATTTCGCTTCGCGACCCCAAATAGGGTCGCGACCCATAGTTTGAGTAGCATTTCGCTTTGCGACCTGGGATCACGACCCATAGTTTGAGAAGTGGGGGTCGCAACCCATAGTTTGAGAAGCACTGATTTATAGCAATTCATAATGGGGTCATGACCCATAGTTTGAGAAGCACTGCCATAGACAGTACTAAAAATGGAAGTTAGATTCACAAACCCCAAAACTGTATTGTACTTCCTTAAAAAATTTTTCAAGGAAGTACAATACAGTATGAAACTAAAAACTTGTCCTTATTAAAACATATAAAATGTTGGCAGGGATGAGTTTTAGTTTCTTTGTTATATAGATAAACGAAGAAAATAATAGTATAGCAAAAATGAAATATACACTAGTTACATTTGCATACAAAAATTTGTAGAAAAATAAGCATAATGAAAATCTTTTTTGCTAATGCCACTTCTCAATTTTTGTCTGATTATTAAGGCTAAATTTAGTTTTAATTATATCATAGAATCTTACAAGACAGATATTCAACAGTAGATACTTCATAGAACAACCTTGAGCTGGCTAACACCATGATGGAATCAATATGAAAGCTGAAGGATGGGATTAAACAGACTTTCCAGTCATGTTAAAATGATCCATTTGGGGTCTGAACCTCTCCTAAAATATCTGGATGTATGAGTCCCAACATTGAAACTGAATCTCTAAGTGGAAATTCCAGATGTTAGTGCAATGTGACTGCTTTATTATACCATCATCTAGCTCAGTGCTTTTCAAACTTTTTTCATTCATGACCCCATTTTTCATTACGAGATTTTTTGCGACGCTATTTTTAATTACGAGATTTATCGCGACCCCAGATATTAAATATGAAATAGTATTAAATATGAAATAAAACATACTAGTACATAAATCATTTACACACTTATTAAAATGATATTAATTATGAAATAAAACATACAAGTACATAAATCATTTACACACTAAATCGACCCTATTTTTCATTGCGAGATTTTTCGCGACCCCAAGTATTAAATATGAAATACCATTACGAGATTTTTCGCGACCCCAGGTATTAAATATGAAATAAAACATATTACGAGATTTTTCGCGATCCCAGGTATTAAATATGAAATAAAACATACAAATCTTTTTCGTGACCCCAGGTATTAAATATGAAATAAAACATACAAGTACATGCGATCCCAGGTATTAAATATGAAATAAAACATACAAGTATATAAATCATTTCCCAGATATTAAATATGAAATAAAACATACAAGTACATAAATCATTTACACACATATTAAGATGAACACAATCAGGCAACTACATTGAAAATACATATGTTGTCAATTAAAATGAACACAATCAACCAACTACACTGAAAATTCATACGTTAAATATTGGGCGTTTGTGAAATTCAGCCAACTACACTGAAAATACATATGTTGTCGTACGTTAAATATTGGCCAACCAACCACACCGAAAATTCATATGTTGTCATACGTTAAATATTGGAGTTTGTGAAATTACATATAAACTGAAAATCAAGTATTTGAATTTAATTAGTCACACCGAAAATTCATATGTTGTCATACGTTTAATATTGGGCGTTTGTGAATGAAAATACATATGTTGTCATACGTTAAATATTGAACATTTGTGAATCATTTACACACTTATTAAGATGAACACAATCAACCAACCACACCGATATATGTTGTCATAAGTTAAATATTGGGCATTTGTGAAATTACATATAAACTCATGTTGTCATACGTTAAATATTGGGCATTTGTGAAATTACATAAAACTGAAATTCAAGTGTTTGAATTTAATTTTCTAAGATGAACACAATCAACCAACTACACTGAAAATTCATACGTTGTCAGTTAAATATTGGGTGTTTGTGAAATTACATATAAACTGAAATTCAAGGTTTGCATTTAATTTTTGCGACCCCAGCATTTCGCTTCGCGATCACAAATGGGGTCACGACCCATAGTTTGAGAAGCACTGATCTAACTTATAGCTGATTACTAATTGATGGGGTTATTCCAGGCCCAAGTATGAGCCGTCTGTATTTATAGTGGGATTTAATCAGATTCTAGTGATTGGGGATCGATGAGTTAATTAGGCCTAGACCCCTTTTGAATATTTTGAGGCATGAAACCTAATTGACTTCAAGTCCTCTGTGTAGAATGCCAAAGCATCTCCATATAGCCAATCTAGCCAACAATGAAAACTTTGAAATAAGATGCAGCTATAATGAAAAATAAAATTAAGTACCAGAATTTAGCTTGCTTAAAACTTCAATTAATAAAATATAAAAAAACCAAAATAATATCACATTGCTTGCAATTGTTGTTGCATCTATTTTTCTTTTAATATGCTATAAATGTTTGCATTTTAACTTGTTTTTGAAATATGCAGTTTAGAGAACTTTATGTAAGTGCTTTTTTTATAGTGAACTTCTTTAATATAAGTTTTATTGCAGACATTTCAGAAAATATTTCTGAATTGAAATAATATATCTGTCCCATTGCAAAATTTTTTTATATGTTTTTTCTATATCATTTCTCTTATTTTTGGCAGGGTTGCAAGTCAGATGGCAAATGATCCAACTCTGACTCCGACTTTCTAAAATTTGTAAAGTCGGACTCCGACTCTTGACTCCTGGCAGTTCAAAAAATCCGACTCTGACTCCACCCAAAAACCTCCAACTCTGTAACCCAGAATTGCAGAATCAGATGAAAAATGATCCAACTCAGATTCCACCTTTTAAAAAAATTGACTCCGACTCCCTAAAATTTGTAAGGTCTGACTCCAACTCAGACTCCAGGCAGTTTAAAATTCCAACTCCGACTCTGCAACCCTGATTTTTGGTTGGTTGTTTAGAGGAACTCTGATGAATCAATGCAAGTAGAAACCATAGCGGCAGTAGAACAGACTATGGATAATGATTTAGAACTATCTAAATTTATTGTAAATTATAATAATATATCTAAGTGAAGTCATAAAAAAACATTGATAAAAAAAAACATTGTCATAAAAAAAACATTTTCATGTCATAAAAAAAAAACATTGATAGCACTAGAATTGCTGGCTTTAATTGTTTCTATTTGAAAAACTCAATTTTCTTGCAAATAAACAGATGACCAAAACTTGAATTTTGGTGTATATAAAAGTATTTATAAATTGTTCCCTGAAAAGAATTTTTTATTGGTAAATATTACTTATTGAGCAACAAAAAATATTTCTATTACATATTTGAGCAAAATAATGAAATAATGTCAATTCCCTTTCTATTTACTGTGGTGATTTATTGCTTTTTTTTATTAGAATTGTGATTATGATAACAGTCATAGAATGATCAGATTTATGCATACAGCATGACTTCACATCATCAAATCATTTAGCTATTATTGAGAATCAAGTTATTGTAGAAATGGAAAAAAGAAATTCATCATAGCAGATTATGTGTAGGATATAATCAAATGCTCTTATTTGTCATGCATAATATCTCTTGATGGCAATAAAGATATTGCAAAAAACAAGAGGAGATTGCAAAAAATTCATAAATCAACCGATTTATTTTTTCAACTATACTTATCATGAAACATATTTTAGTAGTTCTCTTATTTTTCTATTGAATTTTTATGACATTTTAATAGTTTTATTTCTAATTATTTAAATCTTATTGGAAAGAAGTTTATGTAGTTTTGTTTTTACATATTTTGACTTATCTTAATTCAATCTAACTAGAGGATTGTTAATCAAATAATCCTAAACAAGTCTAATTTTATGCCTAATGAATTATTTTAAAACTAAATTGCTATTTTAATAATAATTTATTAATTATGCTACAGTGCCACCATCTATTGTATTAATAATTAATTATTTTAATTTGGACTAAAGTAGAGTCATCTCTTATTGATTGAACTATAATTTTTACTAAATTCTTGAAATTAAAAATTTGTCTTGGCCTGGAGTCAAACTAGGATCTTTTGGTTACCATCCTGATGCCTTAGTCAGTTAGACTACCAAGACATCAGCATATTTCCGTTTTCAAGATACATTTAATTTAATTTAGAAGGTTAAAGGTTAAAGATTAAAGAAGAAATATTAAAGGTCTGATTCACGCAAAATTTTCAAAGAGAAAGAATTTTTAACTGCACAGTTTGTTTATTTTCCATTATTCATTGCTGGGATAATGCTTGCAGTTAGTTATCATTCAAAGAAACTGCATGTGCATAGAGGACTTGGTCTTCTGGCTATTTTTGAAATAATAAAATTTTGTCATTTGCCTTCAATTTCAGCACAGTTTTTATTTTTCAATGAATTACAACAAAATATGCAACAGCCAAGAATTTATTATAAGCCTCATAAATATTTATTTATATTTATTACATATATAGATGGAAGGTGAAACATAATTTGTATGTAATAAAGATTTGAGAGAAAAAGCATACAATAAAATTATTAACTTATTATGGAGAGTTTGATTCCTCAGTTACAAAAGATACATTTCAATATAAAATTAATAATTTTGTAAATTACTGAAAAAGGCAAAATAATCTGAAAGAAATGGTGCATCAATAGAAAATACATAAATAAATTATGATACTTCAATTAGTTATTATTTATGGCCAACCAAGAAGAATCTAGAAATACAATATCAAATTTTTCTATTATCAAGCAAAGATGATTCTAATGAAGAATCTAAATTACAAGATGAAGTAAATTCATAATAATTTTATGTTTATTCATTTTATTTATAATCATTCATTATTATAAGTTGGTGAAAGCTTTTGAAAACTATTCTTTTAATAATGCAGTAGTTAAATAGCAATAACAAAGAAAATATTACAATTAATTATAAAAATTTTTGTTGCCAATTAATTTTTCCTTTATTCATGAAATATTTTTTATATTGATTTCAAGATTCATTTGTTTATGAAATACATTTCAACTATTGTTTGATACAGACCTATATTTCATATTGTGTCTAATCTTCATTAATAACTTCCCCTGCATTTAAATCCTCCATATCAGTTGAAGTTATAGGCATATATGATGATTTAACATGTCTCCTTAGGAAATTGTGAAGAATACATGCAGCAAGAACAAATATATAATCAATTTTTTCTGGTTTTGTATAAATTCTTGAATGAAATATTCAAAATTGATTAAGCAATATGCTGAAAGCATTTTCCACAGTGTATCTTGCTCTACTCAGATAGTATTTGAAAACATGTTCTTCTTTTATCAAATTATTACTTAGAAAAGGCTTCAGTATGTTTTGATATAATGTAAATGCATTATCAACTACAAATACAAAATTTAATCCTTCTTTTGTGATATCATTACTTAGTAAATTTAACATATTTAATTTCAGTTTATCATAAAAATTAATATTTTTCGATGACATCGATATCAGAATTTCTTCCATTGCAACCAGCATTCATAATTGCAAACAAAATAATACTGCAGTAATCTTTGTAATTATAAAAAGTATGATCTGTTTCTATTGCTTTTACTATCTAGATATGTTTCCTATCTTTAACATCATCACAATTAGGAAAATTCCACCTATTTTTAATATCACCTTATCAACTGAAGTTTTTGAAAGCTCTCAAATTTCTATAACTCTAAATAGCACCCATCATAAGTACAAATTTGCATTGTAAATAACTCGCATCATAAGTCAAAAGCCTTTACAATCTTCAAAGAATCAAAAGTGGAGTTTAATTCTCATGAAATGTGATTGCACTGTATTTAAAATTAACAGTCTTGACTGTTAAATAGCAATTATGCAATTAAAAAATGGAGGATATAGATGTATGTTCACTCTTTGCTGATATTTGCATGTTGTTAATAATAATTTGCAACTTTTTAAGGTATTTTTATACATAATTTTGAAATATCAGGCATTCAGCATTATTGGACCTCCTTCTTCCTATTAGTTTATTCATAAAAAAGTTTATACACATGAGACTTCTTATCCAGTCTCATTTTAACTGACCACATTTTTTATCAATCTATGAACAGAAATAAATACAGAAAATAAGTCATTCTGAAGGAAAATGCTTGAAATTATGATAAAATATATCAAATATCAAGATAATTAGCTACTATTTAAATAATTCCTATCAAAAATTGGTGTGATTTGGTGATTTTGCTTCAAAAACAAATCTAAATCATAATGGTAAATAAAGATTACTGACTTTTTATCTAAGTAAATTATAAGGTTTTGGTTTGTAGGAGGTTTAGTTAAGAACTGATGTTTAGGTGTTATGAACTGTTGTGATGAAGAAAGAAAAATTATTTGTGAAAATACCTGTGTGTCCAGAGTTGTGGAGACATTGCCATGTTGGTAGAGTAGTATCGTCCATTTGACGTGTGGTTGGCATGGAACTATTGGTTATAAATATGTAAAACGAATTCCCTTTGTAGTCGTATTAATACTTATGTTTGTTCAATTGAAAGTATTAATGTTATGTCAACTAAAAAAAAGAATTTTGTTAATATGTTCAAATTAATTATGTTAATTAGTAGTTGTATAAAGAGAGTGCCGAGAGACGGCACTGGTATCTCATTCTTGTTGGGTAGGAGTTGTCTCGAAGTAGTGTGGAGGTGCCTTCTGCATAGACTGTTCTGGAAATAAAGAGAGTGCCGAGAGACAGCACTGGTGTCTCGTTCTTGTTGGGGAGGAGTTGTCTTGAAGTAGTGTGGAGGTGCCTTCCGCATAGACTGTTCTGGAAAAGTGGTGGATTTACAATAATAGTATTCCTGAGACAGAACCAAGATTTTGGAGACGAGACCTTTATATAAGTGTAACCTGATTTTGTATGTTGTGTTTTTTATCTTTAATAAAGTTAAGTTCAAAATTTTGAAGTTTAATGGAGCATTGGACTGAACCCATGTTGCGATGGATGGAGACAAATGAAATTAACATTAAATAAGTACGAATAAGAAACCGGGAATTGAAGGGGTGCGGGTCCAAACACAATGTGGAGGTTCGGTAGGTGTCCCAACCTTCACAAAATGTTACTTAGAAAAAATTTATATGTTGTAAATTAATAAAGGGGTGTGGGTCCGAACACAATGTGGAGGTTCAGTAGGTGTCCCAACCTTCACAAAATGTTACTTAGAAAAAATTTATATGTTGTAAATTAAATAAAAATATATATTTATAACCTATAAATGGTATTTTGCATGTGCTTTCAGATTAACCTGCCATTCTTTTATCTGACCTAAGATCTGGTTCCATAGAGGCCAGTTAACAAGGACTCTACTATATATATAAATATGTATTTATTTATTTTAAAAATGATTTTAATTTTAATTACAACCTATAAATGGTATTTTGCATGTGTTTTCAGATTAACTTGCCATTCTTTTATTTGACCTGAATTCTGGTTCCATAGAGGCCAGTTAACAAGGACTCTACTATATATATATAAATATGTATTTATTTATTTTAAAAATGATTTTAATTTTAATAATTGACAAATTTTTATCAAGTACATCTAGTATTTTTATTAAAATTATTTGGCCATCTGATGTTTGTGCCCTCTGCAACAATTAGCATAATGGAATAAATGAAAAATATAACTTTTGTAATTTGAGTATAAACTATGTGCTAAATAATGCCTGTAAAATTAAGATACTTTTCCATGATCATGTATTTCAGAAAATGTTTTATATAAATTTAATTTCTTAAATTTTAAAAGTAGATGAATTAATAATAATAAAATTTAATATTATTTGCATATAAAAAATATCAATTTTTGCTTTTTATAAATGATTAATTTATCCATTCATAATAATGCTTCATATTTCATTTTTGAATTTTTAAGTCTTTTTTTACAAAAAAAGTGGCTATATATATTAACTTTGTCAAGTTCTATATTCACAAGATGTTAAGAGATCATTCCTTATTTTGCAGTATGTCTGTCTGTCTAATTTTTTGAGGGTACTAAATAATCTTACAAAATTGATAGTTATTCAAAATATTAAAACATCAATATCTCTGAAACTATTTGTTACATATGAATATTGTTATAGTTATTTGAAAGGATTTATGATTTATAGTTATGAATTTATGTAATTATTTTTATCTGTTGTCTACTAGATCATCTGAAAATAGTTTAACAGTAAAATATTGTAGATCATTCAAATTTTAGAGATTCTTTCCTTTTTATATAGAATATATTTTGTTCCAAATGAATTTCAAAATAAATTAGTAATTTAAAAATAGCTTAAGATTGCAGAATTTAAAACACACTATTGATTAATGTTTTCAACCCTCCTTCAGGACCATCTTATGATGATCTTAAATTTGATAATAGGCCTGAAGGAGAGTTGAAAGTGTTAATCAATAAGGTATTTTAGTTTCTACAGCCTTGAGCTAGTTTTTGAATTAATAGTACAGTTGTACAAAATCAGAAGAATGCAGAGATATGGATTTCAAAATTGTGATACAATTTTGAGATCTCTACATTGTCTTCTTATAAGATGATAATATTTGAAAGTTAAAAAAAATTTATGTATGAAATTGTTTGTCACATGGAAATACAGGGCCGCTGAGAGAAATTTTCGGATCCATGAAAAATCTGAGCACTACTTAAAAAGGTGCTGAAATCTGGTCTGGGCTCTACTTAAAAAGTGCATCACTTTGGTTTTTCTTTTTTTCATTTTTACGCCTCTTTCCAATCAGGGTAATTACTAAGACGCGAATCACTTTGGTTTAATAAAAATCTTTCATGAGATTCAGTAACCTAACTAACCTTTATTTTTTTCTGTATGATGTAATGAAGCTTCCACCAGGGGAGTACTCAGTGACAGGTTATTCTAGTGCCCACCATAGGCTATCTATATCCCTGGTGAGATTAACCATCAGGTGAAGGATGGGGTTCAGCAGATAGATCCAGATCTGTTCTGAAAACTGGAAGTATGACACCCGGAAACTAAACCTGGATACACTAGGCACAGCATGCTTCTATCACAGCCATCCATCCTAAAATTGACCTTTTGAACTGTTTAGAACAAGTACAAAATTACTAAATAATTTTGTACTTATCAAACAGTGTTATATATAAAATAGTTTATTTTGGCACGACTGTTTTGGGTGGTAGACAGTTGCTCTGGCAGTAGTCCGCGAATTATCGGACATGTACAAGGTTGTTCAATAAGTTCGCGGAGCGCCATCTATTAGTCAAAATTAGAACTAGGTCCGTGAATTATCGGACATGTATGTGACACATTGAGGCCCAACAGTTGGGCCCTTTTTGATGCTGGGCTTGTGACAAAAGTCTCAGATGTCACCCCCCTCTCGGCGGCCCTGTGGAAATATGTTAGATTTGTTTAGAGAATTTAAAATCATACTAAATTCAATATCCTCCTTTTTTCAATCTTGGAAGGTCGACACATCGAGACCCAACAGTTGGGCCTTTTTTGATGCTGGGCCTGTGACAAAAGTCTCAGATGTCACCCCCTCTCGGCAGCCCTGTGGAAATATGTTAGATTTCTTTAGAGAATTTAAAATCATACTAAATTCAATATCCTCCTTTTTTCAATCTTGGAAGGTAATGATGGATTCAGCTGGTAAATGAAAGTTTTCTATTTTCATTTGTTATCTGATCAAATCATGAATATAGGAGGCTTACAGGGGATTTTGGAATGTTCACTTAGTACCTTCCTAGATGTAATGTTGTATAAAACAAAAATAAAAATAAACTATTTATTACATACTGGACCGTGCGATAGATTTTCTCAGTATGAGGCAAATCTTCGAAATGCCGCCCCTTAAATGCTATAAAACAATAATAAAAATAAACTATTTATTACATACAGGACTGTGCGATAGATTTTCTCAGTATGAGGCAAATCTTCGAAATGCCGCCCCTTAAATGCGTTTTCTTTAAAATAACCTTTGTTTGTGATTTTAAAAACTGCACAAAATGTACGAATACTGTTTTTATTTTGACAATATGAAAAAATAAATTTTGTATTTGTTATCGCCCTATTTCTGCCCCCTTTTTGCCTAACATTTTATCCCCAAATACTGTTTTTATTTTGACAATATGAAAACATAAATTTTGTATTTGTTATCGCCCTATTTCTGCCCAAGATTGGTCGGATGGCCACGATGGAAGCATGCTCTGTTTTCACACCAGAGGATCCGGATTCAATTCCGGTTTTTTTTTTGTTAACAGATGACGCCACTTTCCATTCAGGGAGAATAGGAGACTTCTATTCCGCCAGAGTCCGTGCATAACAGTTTTTTTTTATTAACAGATGACGCCACTTTCCATTCAGGGAGAATACTCGCTACAATTCGGCGCCAAAATTTACCATTTTTTTGTTAACAGATGACGCCACTTTCCATTCAGGGAGAATACTATTTTTGTTAACAGATGACGCCACTTTCCATTCAGGGAGAATACTAATATTTTTTTTTGTTAACAGATGACGCCACTTTCCATTCAGGGAAAATACTAAGTGACGGGGCGAAACAAGCCCTTCCACAGGATACACCCCTGCGGAGGGGTCAGCCGGATTGTGGAGGACGGGGATCGACGCCTCCGCTGCGGAGGGGTCAGCCGGATTGGGAGGACGGGGATCAACGGGCCGGGCCCGGACCCCATGATAAAAATTTTCAAGGGATGGGACCCTAGACTCGAACCCGGGTCCTCCAGAGTGGAAAGCCGAAGCATTTCCACGCGGCCAATCCGGTCGACAATTCCGGGTTTCTAACCTCCAGATGGTGTTCAACAGATTGGGTCCGTGCCCAATCTATTGAACTTCATCATACACTATAGGCTGACTTTAGCGAAGTCTTGTGGTTGGAATCGAACACAGGACTTCGCTGGAACTGGAATTCCCCGCCGCTTAGTATTTATTCAGAGAGAAAGCGGCACTAAAACTGTACAATATAATATCCTCCTATTAATGTACCTGAATTTTATTTAAATTAATGTTTTTAATACCTGCTATAGACACAAAAACATAAAGTACTTTACGTTAAGCATTAAAGGACTTTAACATAAAAGTACTTTAAGGTTGATTTCAGACACGTTTTTAGAATTTTCGTTAGTATTAGCCATCTAGTGGGAAATTTTATAAACATATGATTGTAAACAACGTGTAGTCAGCTATAGTAATAATGGATGACGATTTAAAATACCATTTTCCTGAATTATTTCAATTATTCCTAGTCAAGAACAAATGAAATTGCAAGAGAGTTTCTTAAATACATCCTTACAAATATTTAAAAAATAAAAGAAAATTATGCCATTTTGCTAAAAATGCTTTTATTTCTTTTCATCTATTTTAAATGTTGATAATAGTTTTCCCAAATATCTATTAGAATCTTGATTAGAATATTTGTTTCTTCCATCGTCCAGTTCATTCTTTTCGCCATGTTTACAGTGCTTCTCGAAAGTCGTTGTTATCAGTTTGAGGCTTGGATTCCACTATACCTGAAAACTGAAACTGAAACAAAACATAACATAAACTGAAACGAGCAAAGTTATGATTCAGGTTGCTTTCAGTTTCTGCTTAAGCTCCACATAAACAAATCGACAGAACTTTACAGCACAATCTAGTGGTAGAATTTATCTCTTTCCACTGACTGACAAAGATGATCTTCAAAGTTCTATATTTGATTATTATTCAGTGTGGAAAGTGAACGAATGTAATTTAATTAATAGGATGTTTTATATACAAAACAATAAAAAATTTAAATACTGTATTTGAGAATTCTACCAAGCTTCAGAACGAATATATCGTCGTAGGGGGAAAAATCACGTAACTTCGTAAAAATAAGTCGTAGCTTATTTAAGTTGATTGCATTCGATTCGGAATGATAAGATACATCTAAAATCGTTTAAAATATCCGATTATCTATAAAAGTTTTGCAGAAAATCATAAAAAACGTGATTCTGAGCCCCAAATTTGGAGCCCCATAACTTGAGAATGGAACTTCTGCCCCTCATAAGATCTTCACCAATAAACTTAGGAGTGTTTAATTAGGGGAGAAAATAAAGGGGTAGTCGAAATTCCGCTGGGATTTTTTCTCCTGTCGTACCAAAACTTTGATTATATTAAACTATAAGATAAACCGATCTACAGTATCGTATATTAATCTAGGGAAACTTACCATCAATCCAAATTTTGTGCCTATTGCAGCCTAATAATCTTTGTATTTTATTCTTATTTATTATAAAGAAAGTTGTATTTTCGGAATTTAAATAGTATTTCTAAGTTTTTCCTACGTTTACAACACACTTCTACCATTTTGTCTAAACTACCACACAAAAAAGAGTTAATTAAGAAAAAAAACATTAAAATCATAAATCATTACTTTTCTTAAGATTCGTATAATCTATCTGACTTAAAACACGAAAGAAATTAATAAAATAAGAGCTGTTTATTATTCTTAGCATTAAATGCGCAGAACCTAAAAGTCTTGAACCGAAAATTTTTCTTGGTCTGCGCACCGCCATCTTAGCTATTGACTCGCTAAAGTACTTTATGCCTCTTAAAGTTCTTTAAGGGACATCCATTAACTTAAAGTACTTTAACTCTTAACGTATTTTAGTATTTCGTGTCTGGAAAGCATTATTCCGTTAAATTCGACCTTAAAGTACTTTAAGCCATCTAGTCTGTAACGGATATAAATCAAATAAAATTAGATTTTAATTTGATTTCTCATTTAAAATTATTTTAATATCACAGACATTTTTAATATAAACATCAAAGAGAAATTTTAAAACTTCACGCATTATTTTTTTCTGACAGATGATTAAATTTTGATCAACTGAATTTCAATTTTTAATCCATCTAGTCTGTAACGGGTATAAATCAAATAAAATTAGATTTTAATATTTCTCATTTAAAATTATTTTAATATCATAGACATTTTTAATATAAACATCAAAGAGAAATTTTAAAACGTCACGCATTATTTTTTTCTGACAGATGATTAAATTTTGATCAACTGAATTTCAATTTTTCATATTTTTTACATGAAAAATTTTCAAAGGAAAGAATCATCTATAAATGCCTCCTAATGGGCCCGGGCCCGGAGCCCTCCTGAAAAACTGGAGATGTGGGACCGGGATTTGAACCTGGATCCTCCAGGGTGGTAAGCCAAAGCATTACCACGCGGCCACCAGTCCGACGTTTTCACTTTTAAACATTTTATTTAATTTTTTTATGGCTTTTTATAAGACGTACCTTAAACTGAAGCTATTTTTATTTTAAAAATGTTCACGCGAAGAATTTAATAATTAACAATGAATTTAATAATTATCTTAATATCGATTCTAGACATTAATATGCATTTTGTTTTTTCATTTTTAAACTTATATAGTCTATAAATTGTAGCCCATAAATTAATTTGAAATTCTTTTAACTTCATCAGTTTAAAAATAATAATAACGAACAATATATGTTGAACAGAAAACTCGATAACATTAATACAATAAATGTATTATATTAGATATAATTATTTTAATAGTTTGAAGGAAAAATTTCCGAATTATCAGCAAAATAATATTTTTCTTACATTTAAAAAATAATAATAATAAGTCACATTTCGATATTTTTATTTAAAAATGGAAGAAATAGTTTAAAATCACAAAAAAAAATATTAAATAAAGTATTTTTTCTTATAAAAGATGATATTTTCTATCAATATTTACAATTTTGTATTTAACTGTGTATCTTTATTCCGTAATCTCTGAATGAGAGGTTCCAATAGCCACAGAAGTGAACAAACAAACAACAGAGATGACAGAAGATAAAACAAATAATCATATCTTCCGATTTTTTCTCTGAAATATCCTGCAATGAAAATATTTATTATTTTTATTTATTCATAATTTTCAATGTATATACCGGTGTTTTGGAGCACCCGTACCACCCTTTTTTCTCGGAAACGCGATGAGATAGGAAGTGGAGGAAAAAATTTTGACGACCAAAGTATACCTGAAGAATCGAATGGGCATGATTAAAAAAATTTTGTGGGCCATCGGAACTAGGGGCACAAGGGGTCAACTATGAAATCTCCAATGGAAGAAATAGGGGCACAAGGGGTCAACTATGAAATCTCTAATGGTAACCAATGCCGATTTTGGCATAATTGGATATAACTTGAAAAACAAACAACTTCTGTTTTGAAAGTTTTTTAATATCACTTAAGGATTGTGAGATATCACAAAAAAGGCTCTACTTAAAAAGTGCATCACTTTGGTTTTTCTTTTTTTCATTTTTACGCCTCTTTCCAATCAGGGTAATTACTAAGACGCGAATCACTTTGGTTTAATAAAAATCTTTCATGAGATTCAGTAACCTAACTAACCTTTAATTTTTTCTGTATGATGTAATGAAGCTTCCACCAGGGGAGTACTCAGTGACAGGTTATTCTAGTGCCCACCATAGGCTATCTATATCCCTGGTGAGATTAACCATCAGGTGAAGGATGGGGTTCAGCAGATAGATCCAGATCTGTTCTGAAAACTGGAAGTATGACACCCGGAAACTAAACCTGGATACACTAGGCACAGCATGCTTCTATCACAGCCATCCATCCTAAAATTGACCTTTTGAACTGTTTAGAACAAGTACAAAATTACTAAATAATTTTGTACTTATCAAACAGTGTTATATATAAAATAGTTTATTTTGGCACGACTGTTTTGGGTGGTAGACAGTTGCTCTGGCAGTGGTCCGTGAATTATCGGACATGTATGTGACACATTGAGGCCCAACAGTTGGGCCCTTTTTGATGCTGGGCTTGTGACAAAAGTCTCAGATGTCACCCCCCTCTCGGCGGCCCTGTGGAAATATGTTAGATTTGTTTAGAGAATTTAAAATCATACTAAATTCAATATCCTCCTTTTTTCAATCTTGGAAGGTAATGATGGATTCAGCTGGTAAATGAAAGTTTTCTATTTTCATTTGTTATCTGATCAAATCATGAATATAGGAGGCTTACAGGGGATTTTGGAATGTTCACTTAGTACCTTCCTAGATGTAATGTTGTATAAAACAAAAATAAAAATAAACTATTTATTACATACTGGACCGTGCGATAGATTTTCTCAGTATGAGGCAAATCTTCGAAATGCCGCCCCTTAAATGCTTTTTCTTTAAAATAACCTTTGTTTGTGATTTTAAAAACTGCACAAAATGTACAAATACTGTTTTTATTTTGACAATATGAAAACATAAATTTTGTATTTGTTATCGCCCTATTTCTGCCCCCCTTTTTGCCTAACATTTTATCCCACACACACAACCTGTTTGTTTTTACCGTTCACCTGACACTTGGGGTTTAAATTAAATTTGCATTTGTTTTTACAGATATTCCATTCTCTGTTAGGTTCTCTGCTAATGCTCACTTTCTCTGTGCAGTTGAAGAGGGGCAGTCCAGTCCGAAAGCGCTCCTGCATCTTTAATTTTATTTTCAGGTCCTATTAGCTAGTTCAAATCTTGTTTTATTTTGATTTATTGATTTAAACACAGCACAGCCATTCGCCACTTCTCGAGAGAAACTAACATTAAAATCAAATATTGTTAATAATTGTAAGCTCAAAGCAGAATTATCAACATAGATCAATATAGAAAAACATTATGTAAAGATTTTCTATTATTGAATGGTTCAAATTGTATTTTGATTTTGCTGTTTATGCCGCCCCTTACGGAGCCGCCTGAGGCGGACGCCTCTCTGCCTCACAGCACCGCACGGCCCTGATTACATATGAAGGCTAATAAGCCATTTCAATTAGTTTTTGCAAGAAATTGGTATAATAATAATCATCATCATCATTGCAAGTTGTATAAAAACAACAGAGATGATGATATTTCTATATTATATAATTTAATAAATGTAAGAAACTATTCAGCGATGATAAACAGGGGAAAAAATGAATGCTATCTAGCAGTTTAGTTAAACAATATTTATGCCTATAATGCAATGAAAAATTAGAGGATAACATTATGTAAAGATTTTCTATTATTGAATGGTTCAAATTGTATTTTGATTTTGCTGTTTATGCCGCCCCTTACGGAGCCGCCTGAGGCGGACGCCTCTCTGCCTCACAGCACCGCACGGCCCTGATTACATATGAAGGCTAATAAGCCATTTCAATTAGTTTTTGCAAGAAATTGGTATAATAATAATCATCATCATCATTGCAAGTTGTATAAAAACAACAGAGATGATGATATTTCTATATTATATAATTTAATAAATGTAAGAAACTATTCAGCGATGATAGCATTCATTTTTTCCCCTGTTTATCTAGCAGTTTAGTTAAACAATATTTATGCCTATAATGCAATGAAAAATTAGAGGATTTTGGTATATTGTGATGAATGTTATAAAATAATAATAGGATCCCAAAATTCCAGGATTATAAGTCACTCAATCCTAGGATTGGAACACACTAAACTATCCAGGATCTTGAGATTCAGAATCCTAGGATTAAAACTGCTAGTTAAATGATAATCGATAGTCACTATTAATCTTCTATATATGCATATTACTTTAATTCAAAATTATAAGGAATAAATGTAGAAATGCTGACTTTTATGCATACATTATAAAAGTAATAATCTACAACTTAAGTGAGAAAAACTGGAAAAATTTCCAAGAAGAAAATTATATGATATGCAAGGAAACAAAGTAACTTAAGATCATTTTGAATGATATAAATTTATGTACATAGTTGAAATTTGGAATATTGAAATTATAAATATACATATATTCACACTAAATTATATATCTATATTATATTTATTAGAATTTTACATATTAAATAATGCTTATTAAAATATTTATATATAAATGTAAGAAAGCACAATTTACCTAACATCACTTTAATAAAATTTCTGTAGATTCTAAACTCTCCTAAAAAAATTATGAATGAACTTTGTCCTCTACTTATAGTGGGATTATGTTTGATGATAGATTGTAGAGCAAAAAAAAATTATAAGGAGAAGATGACCAAAAATGGTAATAATTTGGGCAACATGAGTTATTTCTTCATGAATATCTATGTCTAGTGTGTGTGTTTAACAATTTGGTTCTGTTCTGAAACCAAATTATTGAATAAACACATTAGGTGTTTGTATTCACACAGTGTATTTATAAGTAATATATAATGATAAAAACTAATTTAATAGTAAAAATAATAAAATAAGTTAAACTCTGTTATTATGAGCATCATAGAATGGATAGAATTGTTTGTTATAACTGTTGTTCATTGTATCCAAAAATGTAAAAATTCCCAGAATTGAATTCAGATCCTCTAAGGTGGTAAGTGATTACTTTATTATCTGGCTGACTAAATTTTTAAGAAAAAGTATTTTTATCTTATTACTATGAAAATAGGCAAATTTAGAATATTGTAAGGATAATTGTAAGATCAGATTATCATAAGTAGAATGATTATAAGTGGAGGACCACTTATATTTAATACATCTAATATTAAATATAATATTTTATTTTTCTATTCAAAACTATAACTATTGTCTTCAAACAAGCATAAATATTAACCTTAGCACTGAGACAAGTATATGTTTTTATAATAAAAAACAATGACTACAAGGATGCAGCAAGTGCTTTCGGTTTTAATAACCCACTTCAGTCTGCTTACACAAAATAATAAAATTCTAAAGAATAACATTCTGTAGAATGAATTCTTCTACAACATTGTTCTCCTTGGTAATGCAAGTTCAAAACAATGACAATTTAACAGAAAAATTTAAATGTCATTCAAATTAAAGCATAGGAAATAGTCCTTATATAATACTAAAAATTTAAATAAGTTTTTATTATTATAAAAGGACTTTATTTCCTATACTTTAATTTATATGACATTTAAATTTTTCTGTTAAATATCATTGTTTTGAACTTGCATTACCAAGGAGAACAATGTTGTAGAAGAATTCATTCTACAGAATGTTATTCTTTAGAATTTTATTATTTCGTGTAAGCAGACTGAAGTGGGTTATTAAAACCAAAAGTGCTTTCTGCATCTTTGTAGTCATTGTATGCTTTTACAATAAAAAACATCTGTCTCAGTGCTAAGGTAATATTTATTTCATTCTTTCTTTTTTCAGAAGAGTTGGAGTTTATTTTTAAATAAAAACGCTTTCACATAGATGTCTGTTCAGCAATGAATATAAAGATTTTGTTCAATTAGGGTCATTTTTGAAAGATCAATGTATGTCAAAAAATGAGTTCATGTTTATTGATTACCTAAATTGAGCAACAAATGTATTTGTTTTCAGTTTCACAGAAAGAACTGAAATGTTTTTGTATAAATTCAATGCTTTTTCTCTCAATGAAAGAATTTGGGTTATCTTATTTATTTAAAAAAATACAGTTTGTATATCAAAAAACATGTATTCCAATAATCCAGAAAAATTAATTCAGTTGAAAACATTTAAAAAAAATTTTGTGTAACTGAAAAAATTAGCACAAATTGAAGAATAGCGTAAAGAACGTAAATTATAGAACTTTTCATAAAAAAATTCCATTATAAATTAAAGCAAATTAGCTGTTTAATCCAGTCAGTTGATAGTCACTACTAAAACACTTTTCCTCAGCAATTTCTGCTTTTCCAAATGCTTTTCTCTTTGTTTAAATAATAGCATGAACAAATGTTAGCATTTTTTTAAATGTATGTTGTTATGGTACATGCTATATTCATTATTATAATATTAAATAAAAACAAAAACAAAATTCTTTTTTAATTGAAAGAATATAAAAAAAAGTAGCTTTTATGCTACATAGAAGTAGCTAAGTTTTTTGTCCATGTACATTCACAAATAAAGGCAATACTTTCCTAAACTGCAAACTACTATTTATTTTGTTGTTAAAAAAGAGTGAACTGAATATCAATATAACATAAATTACAAAGTTGTATTATATGTGACTCTCATGGGAACAAAAAAAAATTCAATATAAAGAGTTTACAAGATATCAAGGTTCAATTTTAAATTAAGATTTTTATGTCAATATTACATACTGTAGTTTTAATACTGTATAAGATATTTTTTTCCATGAAAATTAGCGTCTAAATACTCCCACCTCTTATAAACCAAAGTTTGAAAATATCACTGAATAAACACAATTATATTGACAAAAACCTATCAACAATTACAACTGAAACTTAAAAAATGAAACTATTGTACAGCATGTTCAGTATTCTGAGCATGCATAAAAAAGTTCTTGTTATCCATGAAAATTAGCATCTAAATACTCCACCTCTTATAAACCAAAGTTTGAAAATATCACTGAATAAACATGATCATATTGACAAAAACCTATCAACAATTACAACTGAAACTCAAAAAATGAAACTATTGTACAGCATGTTCAGTATTCTGAGCATGCATAAAAAAGTTCTGGTTATCGGTAGCACATGTTGTTTTGTTAAATTTAAATCCTTTATTTAGACTCCTAAAGTGAGGGAAAATTTGTATTTTTAATTTCTCTAACACAAAAATTATAAACTAATTCGAGATAGCGAGGGTTTTGAAGAAAATACTTCAAGATAACTATTGAAATTACATTGGTTTAATGCCGAAAGTGCATGAAAAAATTTTTTTCCACATATCAGGGGTTTTGAGATAACAAGGTTACACTGTATTTTATTACTATATTTATGAAATATAATATTTATATATATATAATGAAATAAATAAACTATATGAAACAAATAAAAATGCAAGAATAATACTTAAATATAACATTACAAGAAAAATTGATAGGTACACAAAAGATCAAAGATTTTAAAGAAAAAATTGCCATTAGTCATCAAAGTTTTAAAGATGAGATTTTATTTTCTATAAATCTGTTATATATAAAACATCTGACCTTATATTTAATATGTACACAATAAATTCAAAGATCATTAAAGACATTTTATAATACTTGTAATTTAAAAAGAATATATATTCTTTTATAAATTATATATTATTTATTAAGAATATTATTTTATAAAGAATAATGAATTACATAAATAAATATTAATTTGTTTGGAAACATTGAATAAATTAATTGTATATTACATTTCAATATTTCTTTCTTAAAAAGACAGTGTACTTTCTGGCATTATCCTTACTCCATTATTGGTTTTAACATAAAAATAAAACTCATATATAATTGTCTGACACACTATACAATACTGGATCTGTATATTTTAACAAACTAAAAAAATTCTTTATATAGACTCTATAATAAAATGTTCTATATAGTCTGTTAAGCTAGTATTTTTTTAATTTATTAATGCCTTTTTTCATATTTGGTTTTCATTAGTTTTCTAATTTTTTTTATTACTAAAATCTCTAATATCAGGTTTAGTGTTAAGCACAAGGCAATATAAAGATTGCACATTAAACGGAGACAATTTAATCAGATCATAATGCTTATTTGCAAATTTCTGCATTTGCAAGATATTTGGAAGATATCCCTTACAAATCTTGAATTAATGATCATATGCATGAAGACACACCCAAAATTACAAAATTTATTAAAACTATTATTTTTACAATTTATATTAAATGTTGGAATAAAATTTTTTATTGAGAACAACATAAAATTATTTATTGTTAATTAAAAAAGTAAATACAAATTACTTTCTATATGTAATTTTCCTATTTTCATTTGTAATATGAAGAACATAAATATTTGGAATATTCATATTTTATATAAAATGTGTGTAGTTAACTCAAGATATAAAACATTGTAAGAACTAATCAATTGAATTATTTACTTTGAGAATTTAATTTGCATTATAAAAATGGTATATTGTTAGATATCATTGTATTAATAAAGTATATAGAATGAAGTTTTTACAAACAATATCTTATTTTGAATTTGTGATTCTAAATTATGCTGGCCAAATTGTGATTGGTGAGCCACATGTAGCTCTTTGGTACCTTCAGTGTGACTTCAAACCATGAAAGTTAATAGTTAATATGGAGTAAATACCTACTTAATTTAAAAAATAATATATTTATAATTTTTTTATTTATTGTAAAAAGTATTGATAATATGCTTCTATACAAAATAAATGCATGTAAAATATATAATAAAAAAACTGATTTGGATCTCATTGATTCAGAAAAAAAAACTGATTGTGGCTCTCAACTATTTGAGATTCTCCTATATGGCTTGTAGTAACATGAAGCTTGGCCAACCCTGTTCTAAATTATAACAATTATGAAATTTGAATATGCAGTGAAAAAAAGAGTATTATAGAAATTAACATAGGAAGTTCAGATGTTAATTAAATCTGCTTAAAAATTAATTTATACTGATTATTTGAATTATATATACTAAAATCTGGTAATTTAGAATATGACACATTTTATAAGAAATCATCATTTTAATATTCAGAAATTTTCACAAAGTAATCTAGCACTTTTATTTTTAAAAATTTTTAATTCACTTTTATGGGAACAATCATAAATTAATCACAATATTAGGTGTGAAACTATAACAGATTTGTGACTATAAATGATGTAGGAGGGATTGTGATGTCATAATGTAAAAATGATTAGTTTTTACATCTTTATGATTAAACAATATTTTTTTAGTCAGAGATATAAAACTCTCTAAGTATTTTTGTTTTTATAAAATATAGTGTTTATGTTTGTTTGAAAAAAAAAAAATATAATATAATATAATTTTGTTTTTATAAAATATAGTGTTTATGTTTAATTGTTTGAAAATAAACTATAATATAATATATTTGAGATATATCTTAAATTTTATAATAAAAATATCTAGTTCTGAAACATTTATATCCACAACTATTTTAACTAACTGCTACTAATAGAACAGGGTTGGCCATCTTCAGCATCAAGAACAGAATCTGTTCTTAATCCTGAAGATGGATATATAGCAATGAAAACATTTCATTAAAATTTTTAGTTATTATTTTTTAACTGCTGTTAGTGCTGCTATTTTCAAACATTCATATCCAATTATTTGAAGATTTATCTGGAAGTCAAAGAATATATGTAACTAAATTCCAGTGTAAACTAATTCCTATTTTTTTACTATTTTATTCATTTTACATAAACTAAAAAAAATCAAAAAATCAAAAAGAGATTTTTAAGCAGAAACGGAAGGTTTTTAAATTTCATATTTTCAAACATTTATATCCAATTATTTGAAGATTTATCTGGAAATCAAAGAATATATATAACTAAATTCCAGTGTAAACTAATTCCTATTTTTTACTATTTTATTCATTTTACATAAACTAAAAAAAAAATCAAAAAATCAAAAAGAGATTTTTAAGCAGAAACGGAAGGTTTTTAAATTTGTGATGTCACCATTTGGGGTCAAGCATGGCATGATGAAAACGATGGAGGAATAAATAAGTATTATACAAATGCATATAAATAATTTGAATAAAAGGGGGCAATTATTTAGTAAAATAGAATGGTAATATAAAACAAAGTCTAAACTAACTTTTAAGGTCCAAAAATATAAGCTAGTTTAGACTTTGTTTTATATTAATTTAAGACCTAGTTGTTAATTTAGTTTATACACTGAAATGGAAATTTCATGATCAAGTTACCACATTACAAAAGAACCTTTCTTCTTGATATCACTGTTGACAAGGTTGTCATTATATGAATTTTTTGGTCACTCCTTGCATAAAATGTATTCATATTTATTTTTTTAAATGAAAGTTGACACATATTTCAAAAACACCGCTTAAACTCTTCTAATAAGTGCTAAAAGTTATTATTATTATTATTATTATTATTATTATGGAAGTTGACATAAGAATATTTTGTTTACATATATATATCAAATAAAATATAATCCTTTCCATACAAAATGTTTTATTATTTCAGATTTCTCAGAGATTTATTTTATCTTGATCATAAATGAATTTAGATAAAATTGATAATTTATTTCTGAAAAAATTATTTTAAATATATTTGTTTTATAGATAATGTGTAAAATGGCTTCCATTCTGGGAAAAGAAATTACTGAACGTCATTTTTTAGAATGTTTTGCAAATTGTTGTTTGGATCCATCTTTTCATGTCAGAAAGGTAAATGTTTTAGGAAATCTGTTTTCTATTAATATTTATATTTTTCACTTTAGTATTATTTTGTGTTTTATATTATAGAATGTACTATATTATATTATTACTTAAATCTGCAATATATGCAGTGATTCATTGATATGGTGTCTTTGAGAAAGGAAAAGCATACTGCTTTTGGACATTATATTTTATTTTTGTTTTAATTAATAATTCATATTCTTTAAAATCTTTTAAGTATACTTGTTATATATTTTCAATGATTTTAAGTAATTTATTGCAACAGAAATTAAATATTTGGTGAATATTATTATGGATGATGATGATTTTCGAACTTGGTAATCATCTAAAATAATTTATATTTAAATAATCTCTTTGAGTCATTTTTGACGATTTATATGTGGCGTATCAATAAGTTATTGTACTGTATATATAATTCGTTGAGATACTTAAAAATTTAATTTTATTCTAAATGATTTGATGATAGTAGATGTTGTTCTCAACTCATCAAAGTAACATCTGATCCCATTAAAAACATCTAATATGTAAAAAAAAATAAGCCAAGTACAGAATTAAAAAATTTGGAAATTAGATATGGCTATTTTTGTTAATGTTATTGTTTTATTTTCTTAAATCATCAACCAAGTAGCTACATATAAATTGTAACAAATATCCTAATCTCTTAGTACTGTACTTGGCTTATTTTTTTACATATTAAATGTTCTTGATGGGATGTCATTTATTTTTTACATGAAAACCATCTTTCTGAGAGAAAATTCTAACAAAATTATATTGCAACATCATTAAATATCCTCTTTATTTTTAATTCAATTGAAGAGAGAAATTTAACAAAATAAGAAAACATCAAATCATACAATATATATCAAATTTGACCAAAATTGCTTGAATGATATGGCTGGTTGAAGAGTTCATGATGAAAAGACCTCCTACTTTCTTTAATTTGGCTTTATTGGGCTGCATTTTTCAGAAAGCCTTAAATCATATAAGTAACATTTACATTCCAGATTTATTCAAAATCAGTTAAATGATGTGACTTATAGAGACATTTCTAGAGACAAGAATCATCCTCTTCTCTACCTTTAAATTTTAAGCCAAAATTTTCAAAAGATTTTAATTGAGTTAGAATATGCTGATATTCCAAATTTGGTTTAAAAAAAGTGGTTAAACAATGTGATATGTAGTGGTATTTATGGAAAATGGAAGAACCCCCGTTTCCCTTTTATTTTCTGATTTGATTGACATAAAATTTTCAAGGGACTCAAATAATCTAAGAAATTTCATTTCTGTTAGTTGAATGATGTGACTTATCTGCAAAGGAGAAAAAGAATCTTTTTTTTATTTTATTTTATTGATGTTTGCAATTTTTAAACTGCTCTATTTCTGTTATTAATTGGATTTGATTTGAAATTTCAAATTTGGCAGCAAATGTCTTATTGAATACTTTTCTCAAATATAATTGTTAGATTAATAATAATTAACTTAAGATCAAAGTTTACAGCAAGTTGAATTTTGGCCATAATGGCTCTGGTAATAAGAGTTAGTGAGTGACTATTGTACCCATATCAACACTAATCAAGGGATTAACCTTTTCAAATTAACCAAACCAATTCAGCCAAACTTCCCCTGGCGGACAAAGTCTAAATTAAATTTTTCTAACGATTATTTTTGAATTAAAGCTATGGTGCCACCATCTTGTTGATTTAATAATTAATTAAATTAAATTTCAAATTTAATACTAAGGTGGTGCCATCTAGTAATTAATGATTATTCTAGTATAATTATTAATTACTAGAATTGATTTTAAGAATCACTACTGTCCCTCTTGATCAGATTATATTCGATTATAGAAATATAATTAATGAAGATTATAAGATTAACAATATTGTAATTTTTTTTATCATCAAAATAAAGCTTTAAATGCATTGCATTAATTTATTACTGAAACCATTTACATTTGTTACTAAAAGGGACAATATTTATATGATTTACAATAAAATTTGATAAACTTAAGTATAATAATAATTTTCATTATTCAAATTAAATTTTTTAGAAATTAGCTATTTAATTTATGATCATACATATGGGAAACATCATTTACTGATTGGTGTTTTAATTGTTAATTGGCTTCTGCAAATTATAATAATGCAATATCATATTTTGTTTTACATAAGATAACTTATATAAATAATACTTTAGATAAATCTGTAATGAAAATTTTTAAATAAATGGCATTATATTGAAATTTCATTAAGTATAAGAACTCCCCATCTTATGCAAGAGTTAAATTATTACTGAATATTATGATTATCATGAACATTAATGTTCTTGGCATATTACATAAGTTGAATTTACTTATGTAAATTATATGTTTTTTATTAATTTAATTTGTGTTTTTATTAATTTTGTTTATTAAGTTATGATATTTTTGGCATATTACATAAGTTGAATTTACTTATGTAAGTTGTTATTTAATTTAATATGTTTTTTATTAATTTAATTTGTGTTTTTATTAATTTTGTTTATTAAGTTATGATAAAATTATATACATTATGCATATTCTACTAAAAGAGAGGAGATATAACAATTGTAATACAATATACATGGATAATTTACATCCAATTATTGTAATTTCACAAAATAATTTTTACTCTGGCAAATTTACTATTGATTGTAGCATTTTCTATAGTATCATTACAATATGTTATAATCCTTGCAGTGTTGTTGCAGTGCTATCATATAAAGTTACAGAATTGCACAATATACTAATTTATAAAGATAATTTTTGAAAAATTACACAAAAATGACAATTACACAATAATTTGACACACAAAAATTTTTATTTTTGTGTGTCAAAATTTTTTTATATAAAGTCAGATTTGTATAAGTTTCAGAGTTCCTGTATTGAAATCCCTTGCTACGTAGGGGAGATGTGTTCTTTAAAAATTACTGTTAAATTAATACATTTTATGTTATTCACTTGTTACATACGTGAAAATGGTTTAAAAAATACAAAATAAACAAAACTCTCTATTGAATTATGATCTCTAATAAATGATGCAGTAAATCAATGAAATTTAGTAAGAATTACTAGTTTAGAATTATTGTATTGTATCAAATACTACATAATTTGGTTTATTTTTTTTGCTGATTTACTGCATCATTTATTAAAGATTATAGTTTAATAGAGGACTCTATTTATATTGTATTTTTCAAAACCTTTTCATCTAGTAGCAAATGAACAACATAAAACACATTAAATTAATAATAATTTTTATTTAAATTTGAATGTTTAAAATATGATGCAAAGAATTTAGAAAAATTTCTAAAATTAGATATAAGAGCAAAATACTCTTAGGGCCGATTGTTTAAACACGTTCTAGACCTTGGCCGCGAACTATGGTTTTATAAAATTTGCTTTGCATAAACGAAGCATCTTAGCAGATGCAGCTCAGATGAGGTCTAGAAAACCGGTTTCTAAAGTATATTTCTAGACCAGCCACTATCCAGGTTTAGAATCTAGATAGCGTTTTCTTGCACATGCATTAAATTTTCAGAGTTTGTATAATCCTCCTTATTTAATTTGAATTATTATTGAGTGAAATATAATTTAAAGAATATATTAAATGTTTTAAGTGCAATTTAAAACATTTTTCATTTCTTCACTTCAAACTTTCACCATATTACTGATGTCATCGATAGAGCACGAGATATTAGCTGAAAATTTTCAAACGACGGGGATGCGTAGGAACTGTAATAACAACCGAGGTTTAGCCACTGTTCTGTTAGACTCTGCATAAGCTGAAAATTTTCAAACGACGGGGATGCGTATGAACTGTAATAACAACCGAGGTTTAGCCACTGTTCTGTTAGACTCTGCATAGTCAATATCTTTGCAATGCTTATAAAACTGCAATTTATCTGAATGCAATCTAGAAGCAGTTTTTGCTGTAAACTGTGGTCGATAGAAACTCCATTTAAACAATCGGCCCTTACTTTATTAATATTTTAAAAAATAAAACTGTTCCTAATAAATTTTTTTAAAGACTACTTGATTTTTGCTAGATATGTGCATCAAGTTTTGGTGATTTCTGTGCAGCAGTAGGTCAACAAATAACAGATGAATATTTGGTAAATAAATTTTAATTATGCTAATTTTTTATTTAAAGCATTGTAAGTTTCTCGTTATATGGTTAATTCATTGCAATAATTTCTATGTAAGTTAAAAATCATGTATTATATAAATTATCACAATGAATACCATAATTTTGATGATTTATCATATTAATTTTAATGTATTTGAAATACTTTAACATCAAGAATTAATATGACGACAACTTTCTGGAAATCTAAGAAATAATAAAAAATTTTTATATTTGAATTAATGAAAATTTAATTTTTTAAAAGAGTTTTATTGCTTCTAAATGACAACTTTCTGGAAATCTAAGAAATAATAAATTTTTATATTTGAATTAATGAAAATTTAATTTTTTAAAAGAGTTTTATTGCTTCTACTGTTTTCTGTTGTGTATGTATGCATAACTGCAAAATATAAATTTCAAAATTTGGTTAGTATTTGTTGTATTCTTACAATTCATTTACAATTAAACATTTTTTATTAAACTCAATGCATTTAAAAAAAATATGTTAACTTTTATAGTGCAGATAATTGTAGTTTTTATTATATGTTAAATGCAGGCAGTCCTTGTCGTATAATAGGGTTTGATTCAGACCCTGCTGTTGTAAGTCTGAAATGCCCAAAATTAATGGAATTCTCATTACTAATGTTTACTAGGACATTATACATTATCTTAATAAACATAAAGAATACAAATAAAGAACACTTTCCATATATCAGATCATTGGGCTAGGGACCCAATTCAATTTAATTGCATTGACCAATCACAGAATTTACTGATTACATCACCATTGTAACTATGAATAGTTGTAAGTTTAGGACTACTTATATTTATAATCTGTAAATATATTTTAAATTTATAATTGGTGACGAAAGATTTTCTTAAATTATAAATATGCAACATAGCAGAAAATGCATTTTATTGTAATATTAAGCAAGTAATTGCTTTTTTAAGGTTTTTTTTTAAAGTTTGAACCTCAAACTTTACTATTAATATTAATAAAATCTTGGAATAAAACAATTTAGAATAATGTTTGATTGTATAAAAAAAATTTGGAAAAGGTATATCAGTGCCGTCAATTACAATGAACCTGAGGGCCATAGCCGTGTTTACTAGAAATATGGAGGGCCGCAGTTACAAAAATGGGGAGGGCTTTGGTATTTGGATACGCTATTGTCTTATCAAACGGAATGCATAAATATAACACTTTATATATTTTTAACAGTTTATACCTATTCAATGTGATAAATGAAGGCGGGCAGCAGCATCATCAAACGGAATGCATAAATATAACACTTTATACCTATTCAATGTGATAAATGAAGGCGGGCAGCAGCATTTACAAGGGCTGGATATTTACATCCATTCCTGTTTGGTCTATCATATGTAGAGCCGGATTTGCATTTTTGGGGGCCCTAGGACGAGCAAGGCTTTGGGGCCCCTAAAAATTCAAATCAACTACGTCTAATTTTAAAGGCTCCTTATAACTTATAAGGAACCTTTAAAGTCTAATTTTAAAGGCTCCTTATAACTTATAAGGAACCTTTAAAATTTTGTTTAATTTTAAAGGCTCCTTATAACTTATAAGGAACCTTTAAAATTTTACATCTATCTAGCACTTTAATAAAAACCCATTTTTTCTTATTAAAAGTTTAGATATCCAGTACTTTTATAAAAAACCCATTTTTTCTTATTAAAAGTTTATAAAAGTTGAAAACTGATCGATAGTTTTGGGGCCCCTAGAATCGTGGGGCCCTAGGACTCGGCCTATAGGTAAATCCAGCCTTGATCATACGTAAAAGAGAAGAATTTCCAAGGCAGGTTCTGAATCGATTCTTAACTATCTTCATGTTAGAAAATGCACTTTATACAAATAAGTACTACTAAATGGTGATACTACTTCCTGGGCGGCCAGATGGCCGAGTTGTAATGCTGTTCGCGTGCCACACAGGAGGAACCAGGTTCGCGTCCCAGGTCTTCTTCCAGATTTTTTCGGGGTAAGGGCCTGACCTGGTGATCCCTTTCCTTCACCATCTGGCCCCCCCGGGTCTTCTCCCAGATTTTTTCGGGGTAAGGGCCTGACCTGGTGATCCCTTTCCTTCACCATCTGGCCCCTCTCCACGGGTGTGGGTGCAGCCCATGGTTGGAACTGGCCCAGCCCCCTTAGTAATCTCTGATTGGAAAGGTGGCATAAAATTTTAAAACAAGAAGAAGAAGAGAAAAATATTACTTTCTGACCAAAATCACAAATATAAGTGATAGAATACAGAATATCCCATGAGGATATTTCGGTGTAATATAACTAACCTAACCTAACCAAAATCACACAAGCTAGGAAAACATTCCTTAAACAAAGCGGTTTATCCATGTGATTTGTTATGAAAAAATCATTTTCCCACTGCTCCGATATACTCGATTTTCATTTTTCTCACTCATTTTACAAATGCAACAAACTCGTGGTAAAATAAAAATTAAATTAAATTAAACAATAAAATAAAATTAAAACAATCTCACAACTATAGTCACACAATCACTGAAATAGTGAGTGTGACCATAACTAAAATACAGTCACAATTCAAAACTTTAAACTGAAATAGCTAAAATAAAAATTGATGTGATTGAGTCTTATAAAAATGTGATGTCATTGATAGCTTGTTGATCGTTAAATATAAACTAATAATTTAAGAATTAATTAGTTGAGTTAATATAATTCATTTTAGGATTGTTTATATTAATCTCTTAAAAAAAAGTAATAAATAAAAGTGAAAAAAACATCAAAAAGTAATATTATATCGCCAATCGTGAAATGCGGCCAGCATGCTGCATGCGGTGTGTTGGCCGCCTTTTGGACAGCCCTGAAGTATATCCACCATAGGGAATTTTTTAGAATTGTTTAATAAAATATAATTCTGAATAGGTAATTTTAATAACAAATGTAAATGTAACATGTAAATTTTATAATTTATATAAAAATTTTATTATTAATAAAATTCAAGATATATATTGATGATAATATAACATTAATATTTAATTATATATGATAATATAATACTTGATGTGCTATGAGTTAAGCTATACTACAGTAATAAAAAAAAAGCCATTTAATGATGTGATAATTTTGCTATACATAAATTTTTTAAAATTTAGAAAATTTTTACAATATGATTAAAATTCAGATGAATCCATAAAATTATTAATCTACCAGTAATTAAAAAATATTGAATAATTATTTTTGGTTTCATCTAAATATTTTTAGAATCAAATTTTTGATTTCCATAAATTAAACTTAATTTGAAAATTATTATTATTAATTTGAATATTTCCATGTGAGATTATAATATTTAAATACACTGTAAGCTTGTTATCTCAAATCTCTCTATCTCGAAACCCTTGATATGTGGAAAAAATTTTTCTTCCATGCACTCTCGGCATTAAATCTATGTAATTTCAATAATTATCTTCAAGTATTTTCTTCAAAACCCTCACTATCTCGAATTAGTTTATAATTTTTGTGCTACAGAAATTAAAAAATATTTATGAAATTTTTCCTTGCTTTTGGAGTCTGAAGAAAGGATTTAAATTTAACAAAGGAATGTCAATATGTTACCGATAACTTGAACAGGGATTTTTTTTTGTGCATGCTCTGGAATACAAAACATACTGTACAGTAGTTTTGTTTTCTAAGTTTCATTTCTAATTGTTGATAGGTTTTGGTCAATATGATCGTGTTTATTCAGTGATATTTTCAACCTTTGTTTATAAGCTGCAGGAGTATTTAGATGCCAATTTTCATGGAAAAAAAATGTCTTATACAGTATTAAAAACTACGGTATGTATTATTGACATAAAATCTTTATTTAATGTTGAACCTTGATATCTCAAAAACTCTTTATATCAAATTTTTTTTTGTTCCCCTGAAATTCGAGATATCGAGGTTCTACTGTATATGTTTTTGTTAATATGTAATTGATACTTTACATTATTCAAAATTTTCAGTGGCTAATTTATTAATGAATAATATGCAAGTATTTAACTTAAGGAAGAAAAATATAAAATATATACAAGAAATCAAAAATTGCTATTATTTGCTATTAAATATTTGATGAATTGTCACTTAATTCTATTTCTATAAATAAATAAATTTAAATTTTTTTATTATTATTATTTATAACTTAAAATTTGTTTTAAATATTTTTAGCTTCCAAAATTTTATTATCTTTGTGAAGATGGAGTATGGGGTGTAAGAAAATCTTGTGCAGATGTGTTCACAAGTGTTTCTTGTGTCTGTTCTATGGAAATTAGGAAAAGTGACCTTGCTCCTTTATATCTAAATTTGCTTTGTGACAGTTCTCGTTGGGTATGCAAATAATAGATCGGAAGAGCGGTTCAGCAGGAATGCCGAGACCGATATCGTATGCCGTCTTCTGCTTGAAAAAAAAAAAATAGTTGATACTGTTGGTTTAAATGTTTTTGCGTCAACGTTTCTTCAATAATGGAATATCAGCATTAAATTTCATAGAAAATAAGTCTGGTTCTATAATTAGGAGCCAACATTTATAAAAAAAAAAATATGATTGATGATGTTTTTAAATTATTTCTGTTAGATAATAAGAATAATTTAAAAATAAAAAAAATCTGTCAAAGGAATTAATTATTCTTACAAAAATAGTCATAGAATTTGTATTATTTGATATTGAAGATATTATATATAATCTTCATAAAAATATTAAAAGTCCAACTTATTTCTAGCAAAATATAAATATTACTTTTGCTATCTTATTTATTTTTATATAAAAACTCTTCATAAACTATAATCATAACTATCAAGTTCTACTGCTTCTAAGAAATACAGTTTATGAATATTTTTATGAATGAACTATATAAATTTATATCTATTTATCAGTTCATGAATATTATTTTGATTATAATGAAAATCAATTTTTATAAGTTTTTGTTTCATAATTAATAAATATGAAGAAATTCAGAAGTATGAATAACAGAAAAATGAATCTGATTCATTTCTCTTACATATCAAGACTTACTCATGAACAATAAATGTAAAAATACCACAAGCCTAATAAACCTAATAAAATTATATATTTTTAATAAAGGCAATATGCTTTTTTGCAAAATAAACCAATAGTGTTACATTATACAAAAAACAGTTATAGAAGAATCAAATTACAAATCTGTTCTATAATTTTGTTCATATATTTTTTGGAATAGAAATATAAATGCTTAAAATTATCAAACCAACTGTTCATTATCAAACCAATCTGTTCATATAATCTAATTTCAATTAAATTCAGTTTTTCTAAATAAATCTCTGGAAGGAATGCAAATATTAAATTTCATGAAAATTCAACCAATAGGAAATCTCATACATGTAGATGGATGAACATGATGCTAACAGTAGTTGATTATTGCAAATTCACCTAAAAATTTATCGATATTAACTTAAATATGACTGTTTCAAAATGTAAAAAATAATTATTATATTTTATTAATTCATATATTTTTTAATTGTGTAAATCATATATTTAGATAAATGTATCATCTGAAAATAAGATTTTTATATTAATGCAGAAGTTTCTCAACTTATACAAATCTGATTTATGTAAATTTTACCTTAAATAAAAAAGTTTCATACACAATATATATTAAAAATCATTATAATATAGTATACAATGTAATTCTGCAGTTATGCAAGGTAATGTCAATAATTTAATATTACTCTTGATAGTTAACTTTCAATAGTAAAATTATATGTTATAACAACTATTGTAACATGATGTAAATTGTATATGTGCACCATGTAATTTTTTTTAATTTACTGTAATATTTAGGTAATTATTAGCTTATATAAATTTAACTTAGATAACATTGTCAATTATCAGTTTTTCTGTAAGTTGGGAAATTTCTGCTTTGATATTTGTTCAAAATGCTCTGTTTTATTTTGAAACATAATTTTATATTTTTAGGTAAGATTGGCAGCATTCTTATCTTTGGGTCCTTTTATATCAACCTTTGGAGAAAATAAACACATGTTTCCTTGTACAGATGATATTGAATTGAATTTAAATTTGATGAGTGGTAGAAAAGAATTAAATAACAATTCTATTTATTTAAGAAGTAAAACACCTGATAAACAATCAAAAGATTGTCCTAATGACAAGGATAAAGTACCTGTTCCTACTGATACAAAAGGAAATTATGAAAATACTTTATCAGATCCATTGGATACAAAAGGATCTTCCACATTAACTTCAACTGAGAAATCAAACGCTACTAATGGAGATAAAAATATTGCTGATGAATGCTCAGAGTCAAATATTTGCATTAATTCTGAATTTAATTCAGAAAATAATAATAAAGAATTTGCTCAAGATCAAAATGAGACTCATTCAGAAATAGCTCTTCAATCTAGTCAAAATACTAATAGTGATCCTCAAGATATTTCAAGTACTTTAAAAAAATGCTCTTTAAATGATAATTTAGAAACATTACAAAATACAATTATTAAAGAATCAGAAAAAAAGGAGAATCATTCTGAATTACCATTAACTGTCACAGCTAAACATGGACATCTTCATGTTCACATAGATAATGAAAGTGCATTCAATAATTTTCAGTATTAGCGTATTCCTGTTCCTGATGTAGAAGTTGATATTGATATTGAAAATGGCAAAGCAACAAATATACATATAAGAGCATCAATAAAAGATGATAAAACACAACATACTTGTGCTTCAGACCTTAATTTATCAGTTATGTCACAAATGGATAATACTACTGCTGCTGAAACTAGTAATATGTAAGTTCAATTATTGGCAATTTTCAGATAATTTAATTGAGAGAAAAAAATGTTTACATAATATGAGGAGAAAATGTTAAATAACAAACAACAACAGTTTTTAAAATGGAATAATGTCAGGTGATTATTTAAGGATTGAATACAAATTTTTTATTTCAGCTATTCATTAATACATATTTTTTATATAGAACTGTTATATTATTTTATATTAGAGCATTATGATGTATTCCATTATAATTAGATTTTATTACTTATGTAGTTTTAGGAATTTATTTTAAAATGTGATTAATCCCTTAATTACATTTAACATTTTTAACAAATATAGTGAAATTGAATATCACATTTCTGATACAGCAAACAGTTCAAAATTCAATAAGTCGGTTTTATGTTAATTTTCAATTATGATTGCTGCTATCACATGTACTTAAATTATAATACATGCTTTTATATCATCCTTTAGAAACTTAAAACTATCAAATTTTATTTTATGATAAGCTAAATAAAAGACAAAAATTTTATAATTTAATATTAAGAAAATATTTTAAAAATTTATATAAAATATCTTCATTTTTTTTAAATCAGTTTTATGTTAATTTTCAATTATGATTGCTGCTATCACATGTACTTAAATTATAATACACATATTCTAATTTTGGCATATTTAGAAAAAGTTTATTTTTCAAATTAAATTTAAATTTGTTAATTTCTAATTTTTTTCATTTTTTAAATAGGTTTTGTTTTCTTCAGTTTCCTGTGCAAATTCATTATAAAATTAATTATATTAACAATCTGAAATTTTTTAATTTTCATTTAATCTTACAAAATAAAACTTCAAAAATTTATATATTTTTTAAATTTTGAATCTCTAAAATTCTGTAGATCTTTTTAATTTTAGCTGATTTCAAGCTTTAGTATCATATGTAAAATATAATTTTTTTTAAATTTTATTTATTACAGGTACAACAGTTTAAAGTGTGGGTTGTATGTGGATGAAAACAGATTATATTTAGCAGCTACACCAGATGGAATTACAAATGATAAAAATTATCCAAAATAAATTACTAGAGGTCAAATGTCCATATAGTATCTGACACAAATCTCCAACTGAGGCAAAAGTTTTGGTGAAGAATGGAAATTCATTATGTTTAAGAACATATCCATATTACACACAGATTCAAATTCAGTTACATGTAACAAAAATGTGTGATGATGATTTCATTGTTTACACAACCAAAGGTGTACAGTATATATTGAAAATATAAAATATTGTGAAAAGTTTTGCAAGAAACATTTAAAGAACATTGATTTATAATAAAAATCAATCTTTATTCCAATTTGAATAGATAATTTGTAATGTATTAAATTTATTTGTACTTAAACAATTGATGGTTTAATATTGCTCATAAAACAACAATTGCAAAATATTTGATTGGCAATTGGCCACAAATTAATAGGTAAAATTTTCTTTAGAATTCTCCATTTTTTGCAAAACCCAATTACTCTCTCCACATGTATATGAAGATTGCTTATTTTTCTTTCCAAAATTACTTGATGTTCTTCTGTTTTCCATGTTTAAAAGATGACAAATTTATAGTAACATCCTTGTTTTCTAACAAATCTGATATATTGAAACCTTTGTCTGCTAGAACAGTATCACCTGGTTTCAAATTATTTAGGAAACCACTCATTTTAATAATTTCTCTGTCTGAGATGGCCCCTCCAAATAAATCAGAACAGTAAACCGTTAATGCCAATTAAGCCTTTAAAAGTTGTTCGACTTTTATAACTGGAATAGGTGATCTGATAAATTTCAGGATCTGAGTGTTGCTCTATTGGTATTTCATTACAGTCAATTATGACTGTATTCTGTCTGATCATAATTTTTTATTCGCATAAAATTTATGGCGTAAAATTTTTTGTACAATAATTGTGTCCAAAAGTGTACAATTTCAACACACCTCCTACAAATCTATATTGAACATATTTCCTAAAAATGTCATTTCACAAGCATGCCTATAAAAAAAATAGAAAAATTTGATCAGTCATTTTTTCTGTTGATAATCTTCAGGAATACCATTTCCTCTTATTAAAAAATCATAAATAATGTTAAATTCTTTTCCAGTTAAACCAGTAAAATATTTAATCTGATTATGTGATAAAAACTGTAAGCTTAATAACTGGTGAAGATGGAACAAAGTTTGGGTTTCACAATCTTTACTTGTTGAAGCTTCACTATTTACTATAGGCTCACCATCATCATCATCTGATAGAAGAATCTTATATGTTTCTCTACATTCATTAATCTTATATATATCAGCTGTGAATTTGCTTCCTAGTTGCTGGTGGTTTTCTACTTGTAAATGATTTTGCTGGCATCGTTGGAATATTTTTATATGAGGTATCACTCCTTTTTTCAGTTTTGCTTTTTTTATTGCTAAAATTAAAATTCATAATTTAATATCCATTTTATTTATAATAATTTTATGATATTATCTTTATTCAGCTTTTTCCACTTTTTATGGCAATCTGGGGGTCTATGCTGCTCTTAACAAAAATCGTCTCTCCAGACAAACTATTTGACGTCAGTGAGCAAATATCGCTTCTGATTGGTTGCTCCACTAGAGAGTCAATTTTCTTGTTTTAAGTCAATGTTGCAGAACTTTTAAAGAGACTATTTAGTCAGAGACAACCTTTTTGTCTCTTAAAAATTCTCTCTCTGCAGAGTGATAGCCTTACCTATCTCTCAGAAGAGACAATCGACATTTAGATGTTTCGAAAGAAGAAATAATAAGTAATTTCAATCGGAATAGAATATTTAAAGACCATTAAAATATTTGGAGTGCTTTGGGTGATCTATTTAAAAAAAAAAATTAATTATTAATTAAAAAAATGAAATTGTAGCATTGTAAGAAATTAGCATCAAATTTACACATATTGGATAAAATACACTTTTTTCAATTAAAATACATCGGCGTTTTAGTTTTTCTCAGGTAGAGGATTTCAACAAAATATTGAGTATATAATTTTTATCGACAGACAATTGGATATTAAGATGTTTTTGTCTAAGCTATTATTCATCATTTAAGACATTACTGCATATTCCCATTTTATTAAACATCTTTAAACAATAAATGAAAATTCAAACAGAATTCCATGCATTAAATATATAATATTTATTTATCATCTTATTTTTCCAATTTAAAATTTGTTAACAATTGTGTTATCGATGATTTAAAATATTTTATGTTTAAGTATAAAATTTTACTTTGACTGTTGCCATTTATCAATGTAAATTAACGTTATGTTCACAATGAATACAAAAACTTTTATACGCTGAAATGTTCATGCTTTTGTCAGTTGTTATTTATAATTACAAATATTAACAGAATCAATTAAAGATATAAAAAATAACACACACAATCTAAATGACTGAGTGAACGACAGCTTTCAAAGTGAAATCTTACCATTTGTTGTGTATTTATTAACATTCATTCATTCCATATTTCCCTCAATGACTGCTCCGATACATTTGCTATCATATTCTTCAAAATAGAATAGCTTATTTCTCCAATTCACTTATCAAAGCTTATATTTGTTTCGTGGTGTAATTATATAAATAATTGCATCTGTTTACCGCCATTTTCTTCGAATACCAAGTTTATGCAGTGCCGGTGAAATGCAATATAACGAGTAGTTTCATTGGTTGGAATGAGATTGACGTTATGAATACATGTATTCTAAACATCATGGAAAATGATGATGTTTCTTGAGAGAGAATGACTAATGCATCGTTTAAAACATAATAATCTCTCTACTGTCTCTATAAAAAGATTGTTTTTCCACAGACGATTTTTCGTCTCTGCGGAGAGACAGACTAGCATAGACCCCCTGCTATCTGATCCTGAATTTTTCAGGCACAGAATGGAATATTAAATCTTGATTAGTAGTAATTGTGGCATTACAGCCGAATACAGCACAGTTGTAAGGCATTGTAATTACTGTTATACTTGAAGAGCACCGAATAGCCATGTTTTATGCCATATTAGACTGCAGCGCCACTGTGGCAAAAATATCGTCGGCACGCCCTATTGTTCTTTGTAAACTGAATGAAAATTTACCATAGATGGAAACTTATTATTCTGAATATTAATATTTTCTTTTCCAATTTTACAAAACTGATTATCTTTTGTATTCAATAAAAACATTGAAATTTGAAAATTTAAAAACAATTATTGAGAAAAATATGTTAATATAAAAAACTAATCTTATGAATGTTTTTAAGTTTCACAATGGGAATAATAAATTGTTATGCAAAACAAGAAAATGATTTTTAAACTAACAGAAATTCTTGATTTGGATAAACTCTAGTATAAAGATTACATATAAAATTTTGTTTGTTGCTATAGGAAAAATTCTTTATTACAAAAAGTAATTTTAAGACTCAAAATAAAAACAAAACTGAATAAAGAATTCCATTGTTGAATATCCCAAATTTTTATTATAAAATATTTTTACATAAAAAATTATAGCAAAGAAAATTTGAGCAAAATAGATATGGCCAAAAAACTGGACTTCAAAGGATCAACTATAAGTTAAACAATGATTCTAATTCATCAAAAATCATGCTGATGCAATAATTTTTGATCTGACTGGCATAAAACTTGAACCATATTTCAGAGCAACAAATTCCAATAACAATTCCCTGCAATCAAAATTACATTTTATTGTTGCTAATGAAAAATACTAGTCTGTCAAATAGGAAAAGACAAAAGATTAGAGAAAATTAAACCTTTTACTAACCTTATTTTTTATTGGCTGCTTGTGATTGAATTTCAATATTATGTTTTCCATCACGAGGATAAAATTCTTGCAATATATTTTGAGGTATTCGTCTCAACATTTCTTTGGGAAAAATACGAAGAAGTTGCCATCCAATGTCAAGAGATTCAAAAACTGTACGATTTTCGTAATGTCCTGAATAAAAAAAATTAAATATAAAAATTTATTAATAAATATTTAATACATATTAATATTATTATTATTATTATTTTATATGTTATTTTAAATGTTGAAACAACAATTTTATATGTAAAAATTCAACAATGCTAGTACATATTTTTAAATCATATTAGATTTCATAAAAACTTATCAAGAAAAATATACAATATTCATTGAAAAAGAATTTAAGATATTTTTATAAAAAATTTATAAATCAACTTCTCACAATAGCAAATCACAAATACTATAGTCTGAAAATACTTTCCCTATAATGTTTCAACTTTTAAATGGTTCAAAAGAATTTTCACTCATGCTCTACACAGAGATAGGATAGTAGAATATCAGTATATAATTGACCAAAGCCTAAAACACCAGTATAACTCAGTACTCTTAATGGTATATACAGAAAGATCAGATACCTTCTACAATAACTTAAACATGGCTACTTTGCAAAGTCGTGTATTCTAACGAATAATAATAATTATAAAATAAACCTAACAGTCAAACGACTCTGCAAATCCAGAGTTCGGCCTGAGCTCAGGTCTTTTTCTACTTTCTAACTTAAATATAATTGAATATAAAACAATCTATCAAAAATTAATGTCTAACCGACAAAAATGAAACTGGAACTTACAACTAGAAGTATCAATTAAGTGTTAGATTGAAAAACAACAAATGATGTTAAAACTTGAATAAATTCTCAAAACAAGTAACAAAAGATATAAATTTATTAAACTCAATTAAAGCTTTATTCAAACAATAATAAAGCAACAACCAATTAATCAACAAACTTATTTAATCCAACTCAAAAATTCAATTATTCATAAGAAATAAACCTTAAATATTACTTAAATTCTAATACCTCCACCACTGATACAAACTTCAAGCAGACCTTTACAAGAAACTCAATTGTCACTTAGCCAACACCTCACCGTGTCGTCAGACACGGGCGGTTTTATACTAAGTGATTACAGTCCCGAGGTTGGCTCATTTGCATAATTTCACGTCAATATCAAATTTATTAGCTTACAGAGTAATCAATTCATGTCATCCTCTATACAATTTAATTATATACCGAACAAAACATCAATAAGAGATCATTCTTATATTCTTATATTGGCTCAGTGGTAGAACTTATTCAGATTAGATGACGTCACTAGCTGAGAAAGCTCGTTCGGAAGACGGATGTTTGTTCTGTAAACACGTGATTGCTAAATACTAAACGGAGAATGTGGAAGTAAGTTAACTCTTAAAAATATAATACGTTATTTAATGTTATTTTCAATATTATTTAAGAAAAGAGCATAACAAAATAATAAATAGGATAAGTCAGAGTTAACCTCTTCACAACTGGGCTACTGATATTCATGCCTCGCCCGCTAATTATAGAAAACCATTGATCTAATGCTTCTTCGACTTTCAGAAAGTACTGAGAATCGAACCTACACTCTCAGACCGTCGGAACCCTGACATAGCCACTATGTCACTACAACACACAGTTGAATTTCCGAGCGTTTGCTATTTAAGTAAAACAAAAAATTTCTGAAATTTCAAAAGCGATTTTCTCGAAAACGCTAGAGTAGTGGCCCCCAATATAGGGGTGATTCTTCATCTATTGTTTATGCTCTTTCAGATGACAAAATATCGACAAAATCATAGACACATCTGGTGCGATGTTCCCTTGTTAGAGAAGACCCTGGCGAGATGATGCAACAGCAACATGCAAGGCTACAAGTTTTTGGTGTCTTCACCGAAGGATTTTATTGACAGGCTTAGAGAGAAAGAACCATTACCTGGAGAAACCTTTTTTGTCTACGATTTCAAAAACTGTTACCATCCATTAGGATCGAACTGGCAACTGACTTTAAACTGGCAGATATCCAGGAACTTTGTGATTTGGTGTGCCATTCTGCCTTCTTCATGTTTTCGGGACAGTTCTTTGAACAAACAAGAGGAGCATTGATTGGCAGTCCTATGGCAGGAGTGATTGCCGAACTGGTTCTGAGGCATAAAGAACTTTCCCTACCATCAACACTTGAAAAGCAATTCGCACTTTATGTGCGATATGTGGATGATATTTTTCTAATTTCAGCCTGCAGGGACTCAGCAGTAAGATTGAAGGAGAACCTTATGGATGACTCCCTAGGCATCCAGTTGAATCTGGATCAAATGAATGGCAAAAGGGCACACTTTCTCGATGTTGGAATTAGTATCAAAAGTTTCTGCTACTGTACGATGGTCTATAGGAAGCTGATGTTTAGAGCAATTTGCATAAAGAAGGCTTCGTACGATCCAGAACAATACAAGCTGGCTGCTTTCCGCGCGCTCTCTTTAGGAGGGTGTTAACCCATTGCTCGACAAAGGAAACAAAGGATGATGAGATAAAGATTATTATTAGACAAGGCGTTGAACATGGTTTCTGAGTAGGAGACCTCTTGCATATGCTGCAAGCGGAAGAAAGAAAGCATGCTTCATGGCCAAGCTGCGGAATGCAGCCAGCAAAGGGAAAATGTTTCTCAGCCCTGCTATATTGTACACCTGTGAAAAAGAATTGTAGATTATTGGAGAGAATTGATGAAAGGAGGATCACGTTTAAAAGGGCTATCACAATTTTCCAATGCCTAAGGAATGACAAGCCACCTATTCATCCCAGTTTGAGGTTTGGTGTATACCAGATTCCTGTTAAAAATAACACCCTAAGCAGGGAAGAGGTTACATTGGTTGGACTAGACACAATCTGTGCACTAGGATTAAAGAGCATCAGCAGGACATTAAGAAAGGCAAAACCAGCACAGCACTTGGGATCAGTGTATGAGAATGACCTGTGTATAGACTGGCCAGGGGCCAAGGTCATTCAAAACTACAAAAGAGGAGTTATGGGGCTTGTCGCAGAGTCCCTTTTTATTTCAGAAGGGTCAGTTTGGCACACGTTATCAACCATAATGACTCTGTTGCAATCTCTGACGCATGGACTGTGTTAGCACATGTTGTCATAGGGGAGACAACACCTCACCTGTATGCAGTTCCTAGGGTTCTACATTTTTACTAAAAGTTTTTTATTTTTTTATATTTTTTATTTTTATTTTTCTTTCATTTTATTTTTATTTTGTGTACTTTTTGCACAGTTTAATTTTTGAATTATTTTGGATGTGTTGACACTCACATGAGTAGTTTTTTGATGTCTTGTATTCGGATAACGTTTTTGTTATTTTTGGTCTTGGTTTTGTTTCATTATGCCTTAATGTCTCCATATGTTTTTTTGCGTTTTTTGATCAATAATTTGTTTAGTGTAACATTTTTATGTGTCTTGGATATAAGCAATCGGAACAGCTCCTCTGTCTTGTGCAGGGCAATAATTTAACTTGTGTCACCAACCAACGACTTTCTCTGACCTATGTAAACAAACAACCTGGAGAAATGTTCTAGCTCTCTGTATAACAGTTGACATTAGCTGATGTAGACCAGTTGTGAATGGTCAAAATCATTCCTTTGTGAAATAAAGGTATTATTTCTGCTTAGTGCTTAAGTTCGCTTCTTTACTCTGATTACTTGCAAAATTCTACAGCAGGCTTTAGTAGCATTTTTTCTTTCTACATTCATTGTCTTTAGCCAGGCCTGGGTCATTTCCAATTTGGGCAGTCTTAATATTTTTCTTCTGAGACTTGAAAGTAATTTTGAAAATTTTATGAAATTTTTAAAATATTCATGAAAATTTTCTAAATAGCTTTGTTCTTATTTTATAAATATTTTCTTGTATTTTTGTGTATGGCTGATGATAGTACAAAGTACTGCAAACATTCCTGTTAAATAAAGCTGTTTTGAATATTTATTGCAGAAAGTGCTGTATTTTAAACGTAATTATTTTATTATTAACATTAAATTAATTTATTTCTGATTTTATTTCTGATATAAAGTGGGACGATGGGTCCCACAAGTTGACTGCAGCTTTGAAAGCAACATGAGCAAATGCCTGTGTTTCTTTGCTGTCTCATCAAAGGAAGGATCCATTTCTGGACAGAGTGCTAATTTGTGATGAGATGTGGATTCTTTACAATATTTGACAGCACTACCATCATTAATTGTACACATGAGCCCCTTCCAAACAACCAAAACCATCACTGTATCAACAGAAGATTATGATCTGTGTTAGGTGGACTGTTCAGGGTATCGTTCATTGCAAATTACTGCTGCCTGGCCAGACAATCAATGCAACTGTATACTCTCAGCAACTGAAATGTTTGCATGAAAAACTGAAAACTGTGGAGCCAGCATTTGTGAAATGCAGAGGTGTCATACTGATACAAGACAATGCAAAGCTACATGTTGCTAAGATTGTCCCTGGTACCATTATCCAACTTGGTTTGGAAACACTAATGCATCCCCCATATTTCCCTGATATTGCACCTTTGGATTACCATTTGTTTCATTCATTAGACAATCATTTGCGAAGATGACAGTTCTGAATCCTCAACAATGTGATGCACCTACTGTATGACTTGGTTCATGTTCCACTGAGTTCTATCACCATGGGATCCATAGTCTACCCAAGTGCTGTAGACAGGTCATTGCTGCTAATGGGAACTGTTTCGGATTTCTAAGTACAATCTATTTCATGTTATCATGTTTCTCTTTGTAGGATCAAAATCCAACAGAATTTTATTGGTTGCCTGATATTTGCAGTTTGGTTTCAATTACAAAATCTTTCTCAAGTATCCATTCTTTAAATTGCAATTTTTATCTTGGAAAATAAAAAATAATTCACAGAAATAGATATAGAGAGTACCGAATAATATTTATGCTGTTGTTTATCATTATTTTTGCATAAAGCCATGAGCACCAATATTTTGATATAATAAAGTAACCAGTTTCCATATATCATTTTTTGGATTATTTTCAGTAAACATTTGCACTTAAATGAAAAGTAATATTATTATTTTATAATTTGATCGGTACAAATACAATCTGTTTAAATTTATTATGAATAACTTCATGGTCAAAGAACACAATCATTATATTACTAATGTTTGATTAGACTCCAAAGTTTAAATATACAAAAAACTGCTTAAAAACTTAGACATTTAACCATAAATGAATAACATGTGAAATAATTATCTGAAAATTGTTAAATAATGGTTAAAAATCCAAATATAATGTAAACTTTAAAAAGTGCAAAAGTTTAGGGGAAAAAACAATTCAGAAACTACCAAGAATTGAACCTACACCCTCAGACCATCGGAATCAGAAAGTCCAAGAATCGAACCTACATCCTCAGACCGTCGGACCCTGACATACCCACTTCGCCACTACAACATGTAGTTGAATGTCCGAGCGTTCGCTATTTAAGTAAAACAAAAAATTTCTGAAATTTCAAAAGAATTTTCTCAAAAACGCTAGAGTGTGGCCCCCAATATAGGGGTGATTTTCTCGAAAACGCTAGAGTAGTGGTCCCCAATATAGGGGTGATTCTTCATCTATTGTTTATGCTCTTTCAGATGAAAAAAAATATCGGCAAAATCGCAGACACATCGAGTGCGATGTTCCCTTGTAAGCCACACTCTTTGTTCATGTTAGCATTACCGACTTAATATTTTTCTCATTAAATCTAGCATCTTATTAATGTTGTTAATGCAAAAATTCTACATTACAATGCAGTCACATTATTTTAATGTTTTTTAGATATATAGTCTGTCCAATATAACTTGAACCTCAGATAAAATCAAATAAACAGATTTTAAAGGTGTCCAGTGATATAGTTATTGGTCATTTACTAAAGTTTTAAGAGTAATTATCTTTTCTTTAGTATAATATTGTAATTACTGTATCTTTTTAGCACTGTTCAAATCAGTAATTGTTTGATTTAGATTTGTTAAAAAGTTTTCTCAGGCTTTATAAAATTGTTAAAGTTAAGCTTGATTTATTTTTAAAATTTTCAATAATATTTAATGCTAAATTAAATCAGTTATAGAGATAGTAGTAAGAATTTAATAATAAATATAACTTGGAACATTTATATTTATATAAATATTCTAAAATGGGAGTTAGATGATTTTGTTAAATGTTTCATTTGTAGAATTATCCATAATTATTACAAAGAGAAACAAATATTAGCTGAAGAATCTCAAAGAGAAATAAAATTTTGTGCTTTCCTTAACAAAATATATAAAGATTTGGATTTTAATTGTAAAAAAAACAGAATGGAAGAAAATTTTTATTGAATGAAATGATATTATAAGTGGTTAGTAAATTATCTTTTGTTGGAGGCCAAGGATTCAAAAAGTGTAATTATTTAAAAAATTGCTCAACAAAAAAGTGCTTATGCAAATCCCCTTCCATGTTGTGAAATTCTAAATGTCATAATATTAACCTTGTTGCAACAGTTAAGTTAGAATAATGAATGTTATTTAAAAACTTATTTTTAAATAAGTTTAATTTATTATAGCAAATTAAATAAAAAATTATTTGAAGTATTGATAGTAATATTGTTGTTTCCTTAATTTACATTAGTAAAATTATTTTATTGAAATTAAAATGCTTGGATAATTTCAAACAGTAATATAGCATTATAATATTACAGGAAACTACTTGCTTTAAACCAATTATAAGATAAAAAGTTCTACTAGCAAGTACAAAGTTATTTATTATGGTATAACGTTTTCGGATCTTTTCTCGATTCCTCTTCAGTACCATTCGTTCACTTATAAACCATATTTAAGAGAACATTATAAAATAGAAGATACATTTT
>AYEL01039433.1:0-33598 GCA_000484575.1 Olivierus martensii
AAGTCAAGTTCTTTTTTCCTATCAGACCATTTCGTTACGTGTGTGTAAGCCCTGATAAACATCGCCCTAAATGCTGCAAGTTTATAGACCATGGGGTCACTGGACCATGCAGGTATGAGCACGGGACAGTACGTGGGCTTACGGTTATACTTTCGTTAGATAATACCGGACAGTACTATCTACAAACTACCGGTGTACCTATAGGGGGACCTAATGCTGGCTTAATGGCAGAGCTAGTAGTGAGGTACAAGGAATCTATCATTCTAGAATCCTTTGAATCTCACCTTAAAATTTATCTACGGTACGTAGATGATATCTGTGTGGTATGGAGTGGGGCGCCTAAACAACAAGACCTCATAAGTAAGCTTAGTGATGATTCTTTAGGACTAAAGTTAAAAGAAGAGCAGAATTCTAGCACTAATTTCCATTTCTTAGATGTTAACGTACATACAGAAAAAGGGGAATACGTAATGAAAGTATACCGTAAGCTCACGTACTGCCCCGTGCTCATACCTGCATGGTCCAGTGACTCCATGGTCTATATAAACTTGCAGCATTTAGAGCGATGTTTATCAGGGCTTACACACACGTAACGAAATGGTCTGATAGGAAAATAGAACTTGACTTTATTTTTTCGCAGGGGCATAAACATGGCTATAATTACAAAGTCTTGAATGGCCTATGGACGAAAATCTCGGTATCTATAATGGGTCCCAAGCATACATCCCCATCTGTTCAATCAGTGATAAATGCCCTACCATATAGTAGTATAACATGTGATAACGATTTGTACAGAATTTTGAATAAAACCGTGCGGCCTAAGAACCACAAGATAGCTTGGAAGAGAGGTCTAACGCTGTTTAGCTGCCTTAGAAACAGGAAAGATAAGGTCCTTATGTCTAGGAAAGCAGGGGTACTCTATCCCTGTAACTTTCAATGATGATAACTGTACCCGATATTACATAGGTAGCACAACAAGAAACTTATCAAAAAGAATAAAGGAACATAAAGACGTAAAATTTTAACATATAAGTAACAAATTTATAAATGTACATTTAATATTTTTGTACCGCATATTTCCATGCATTGGAGATTCCATCAGTTTGATGTATATTAATAATATTCCGATTATTTTTATTATTTTTCAAAATTTCAATTTTTTTTGCCGTGAATAGATCCTTACGGTCGTGTACTTTTCGGATAATTTTGGCTTCTTCCCAGCGGACATTAACGTCTTTTTCAATCTATTTTCAATATAATAAAAAGAAGGTTACCGACTATTTTCAATATAATAAGAAACGATAAAACCAAAAGGAAGCCAGATAAGTAACTCCAGTTTTTGTTTTGGCTTTAGTTTTTATATAACATGGTTTCACAAAACATATTTCAATATAAATTTTGTAAAATATTGTTTTAAAAACAAAGTTTTGGTAAAGTGTGATATTTTTATGAATTTATTTATTTTTAAAAACTGATGACTTGAGGGAGCGCAAAAAAATTTTCACTTGGGGGCCAAAAGCTCTAGAGCCGGCACTGATTTTAGCTATTTTTTGGTTTTTAACACTTCACCATTTGAGTGATTATGTAACCGTTGTTATGAGATTCTGTTTTAATTTTAGTTTACATTTTAATTTATTTTCATTTTTATTTTACTATGAGTTTGTTGCATTTGTGAAATCGGTGAAAAAAAGTGTAAAATAGAAAATCGAGTATATTAGTAGCAGTGGGAAAAATGACTTTTTTTATAACAAATCACATGCATAATGAACGTTTTTGTAACTTTTGTGTTTTGGTCGGAAAGTAATATCGTTTGGTAGTACTTATTTGTGTGAAAGTGCATTTTCTAACATGAAGATAGTTAAGAATCAATTCTGTTCAAGACAGATTCTGAATCAGAACCTGCCTTGAAGATTCTTCTCTTTTACATATTTTGCAGAGAGCTACAACAGGAATGGATGTAAATATCCAGTCCTTGTAAATGCTGCTGTCATCCTCATTTATTACATTAAATAGGTACATACACACTTTTTTTATATTTAAGTGCTTATATTTTATAACTTTTTTGTTAACATGTTTATTGTATGCAATCTGGTAAATATAATTTTGTAATAAGGTTTGTTAATCTGGAAATAAAATTGGTTTCCAGAAAGCATTATATTTATGCGTTCCGTTTGTTGAGACAATAGCGTATCAAATACCAAAGCCCTTCCCCCTTTTTTGTAACTGCAGCCCTCCATATCTCTAGTAAACACGGCTATGGCCCTCGGGTTCATTATAATTGGATAGCACTGTTCTATACCAAGGGTGTCCAATCTTTTGGCTTCCTTGGACCACATTTGAAGAAAAAAATTGTCTTGGGCTGCCCATAAAATATACTAATTCTAATGATAGTTGTTAAGCAAAAAAGTTAGTAAATATAGAAGTCCTTGACTTATGATAGGGTTCCGTTCCAACATCTCCATCGTAAGTCGAGGACTTTTTTAATTCTTGGTTTGTTTGTTTTCTGTTTTAATATTTTCATAAATTAGATTGCTATTTAACTTTTAAAATGGTTAATTTGTTTTTACATTGGAATTTTCATTAGTAGTATTATTTCTCTTACTGGACATGACATAGTTAAGACAAGATACAATAATAAGGCTTTGCTTGCCGACTAATGGGGATGCTGCAATGCATAATCAAAAGCAATGTGATATATGTATATATATATATGGAAGTGGCAAAGTTGAATTAGAGAATTTTTAGTAATAATTTTCGGCCATCATGAGGACTACCTGTAATGTATAATATATGATATCCACCATGATAAATAGGCAAAAATGTCGTGGCATAATAATCTTTGACTTCTTTTTGTTGAGAAATTTTTTAAAATCATTGAGCAAGTTAAGACGTTTTAATCACTGAAAAAATAAATATTTTATAAAATAGAAATAGGAAATATAGATAGATAATGAAATTAAGTTTTTATTATTTAAATAAGTACATAAAAATCTCAATGCTTTAAAGACATTTACTATTTTATGTTGGGCCGCATGCAGGCCGTGGGTTGGACATCCCTGTTCTATACTAAATACAGTGATGCCTCGCAATTCGTCGGTCTTGCAATTCAACATTTGAGCTTCGCGGGTTGGCTCATGCGCGTGCATGAAATTGTGTGATGTCATTTGCTATTTGTCAGTTCTTTTTGGGCTACTTTGGTCTTTACCCGTGTTGTTTGTGCTAATTTTCAATTCTAAATTTTTCAGAAAGTAAAAAATTTGTAATTATTATTATTATTTTTATTTTTTTGAGTGAAATGTAAGGATGGGTTCAAAGAGAACTGACCAGAGGAATAATTTCGAAAAGAAGTACACTTGATTGAGCAGAGAGATGAAGAAAAAAATTGTAGATAAAGTGCAGAAAGGTAGAACAATTAAAATGTAACTCTAGTATGGCGTTCCTAGGACAACTGTGGCAACGTTTTGCAACAGAGAGAGAAGATTATGGGTGGTAGGGTGTCTGCTGGAAGACTTCATTCCAATATCTAAGGGCTGATAAATTGTGTGTTGTATATAAAATAGCCGATAAGATTTAATTGAAAATTGATTAATTCGTTCCGACTCCTCCCCATAACCATAGTAAATATTAAAAATGCAGATAAAACTCATTTAAAATGTCCTAAAAATATGGAAAAGATCATTTATTTATTATATTTGCTATTTGCTAACAAAAAAAATTAACATTAATAAAATGAATTGTTCATGAAAACGGTATTTAATTATTAATCTTCACCAGAAGGACAATTGGGCTCACTTTGGAGTTTTTTGACAAACGAACCGGTAAACACTGATTAACAGCTTATGGATTCAACGATTATTATACAGATGAGATTTGATTTTGCCTTTTGATGGCGAAAGAACAGCGACACGCACACGCCGATTTATTGTCTATATGAACTGTAGGATCTCGGACAGGCATTTTTTTTCTTCTAATGGAATCCAAAACTGCGACATCATAACACTTGCAGGTGTCAAATAATATGTAATACAAACAAACAATAGAATCAGACTTTGTTCGCAGAATTTAAAATAATAATTGTCTAGAAATCGTCTTTAAGAAACTAAAAACTAGTGAACTGATGCACGATCTAGAAATCATCTTTAAGAAACTAAAAACTAGTGAACTGTGTTACACGTCTATTTTTAATTAATTAACATAACTAAATAATTTTTCTTTACTATATCATTTACTTATATATATTTTTATATAGTTATAATTTTATTAATTTTAATAATGATATTGTCGAATTTGAACCTAAGGGCTGATAAATTGTGTGTTGTATATAAAATAGTGTATTTTGTAATTTAGTGTGTTATACAATAGTAAAACTATAATAAAGTAAATAATAATGTATCTCTCTCACCTCACCCGTGTTAGGGGAGTGGAAGGGGGACCGAAAACGAATAAATCTATTTTACATAGTCTTATATGGGAAATATTGTCCCGCAATTCGAGTTCGGCGACGGATTAGTGATGAATTGCGAGGCACCACTGTATATATATATTAGAATATTAACATCTCAAAACATTAAGATCTGTTGTTTCCATTGAATGCGCTGTGCGGGACTCAGTGCGTGGCGGATAGCGCACTTGTGGAAACATGAATCTGCGCAGACAAATAATGCGCCGTCCGCTTTACGCTGTCATCTAGCGGTAGTAGATGTTTCTGCTTTCTGCAAACATAAAAATCTGTAATTTCAATGAACAGATATGGAAACTTAATGTTCTAGTAAAATTAAATACAGTAGAGTCCCGAAAACTCGGCCTAATGTGGACCGAAAGATGGCCGAGTTTGTGAAAATGCCGGGTTATCGGGAAAGGTTTTAAAAAAGAATAAGTACGAGTGTTTCCTCAGAAAATACAGTTCTTGTATGTATTGGTTGCTTCAGTTTACAAAGAATGCAATACTGTAACTCAAACTTAAACTGCCCAAATGCCCTTAAACAAAGGAAAAGTACGTACTTTATGAAGGCATAGAGCCTGTACTAATGAAAATTAATGAATACACACTGTACAGGGTGTGGCCGAGTTATCCGGACTGCCGGGTTATCAAGTGCCGAGTTTTCGGGACTCTACTGTATTTAGAAATCAATGACATAATCAAATATGATTATGCCAAGATATTGCCCCTGCAGGAGAATTAAAAAATCGTTTCTAGCTTCCATTTCTGTCTGTGCTAAGCTCAAGGTTAAGCTCAGTAAGAGGGGAGTGGAAACAATTATAGCAGATTATGCGCCGCGCATTTGCCGCTGACTATTTGCGCTAGCGCATTTTTTCGTCTGCGCGGAGTAAGTGGAAACAAGCCTTTACTTCGGCGACGGATTAATGTCGAATTGCGAGGCACCACTGTACTTAAAAGTGTTTAGTATAGAAAAAAATGTACTAATTGCAGTTAAATTCCAAATAATAAGGATAAACATTTATTTAAAAATCGTTTTCAATCTTCCAAAGCTGCTCATCAGTTTTCAGTTCTTAGAATACAAAAATTTAAACTAAAATTGAGAAATCTAGCACTATTAGCAGTGAAGTAAAAACTTTTATTACAGGAATTTCACAAACGTTTTTGGCAGTTACGCCATCATCAGGTAACATTCCATTCAAACTCACTTGTCAGTTCAATTCTCAGGAATAGAACTGTGTTCGAATAGAATTGTTGGAATTTGTAAAATCTTCAGTTAAAATTTTATTATGATAGTCTCAGGAAGAGCACTCAGTTCTAGGTCAAAGTTATTGACCTCTTGCATTCCTTCCTCAGTGAAATCTATATGGAACCCAGCGTTTTAAACACATTTCTGAATAGTTACTGTAATTGTGAAACTTCTTGTCATGCAACATAAATCCCTCTCACTGCATCGAGAATAGTAAATGATCAACAACTTGCTTCTTTTGGTATAATCAGTTTGTTTAATTTTCTTTTACCTGCTTTTTGCATCTCTAAGGAAAGCTTAACCATAATAATAGAAAAAACATCACAGAATTCTCAAAAAAAGTAAAATATAAACCAAACCAAACCAAAGCTAGCCAATTATAGCCCAAATATTTTTACTTTTATTACAATAAAATTTTCTGGCTATAATTTGCCTAGTTTTGGTTGATTTTTCTCAATGCTCAGTGTTTGTATCGAACACGTTATGTGACACTTCAAGCCCGATGGTCGGGCCCGTGACAAAAGTCACGGATATCACCTCCTCTCGGCGGCCCTGATAATTTTATTTCCATCTTTTTATTAGTTTGAGTTTATTGCAAATCTACTAAAATATTGTTTCTATTTATTGAACGAGAATTGTAATTTACAAAATTATAAAAAATAAATAACTAAAAAATGTAGTCTAAATGTTTTTAATATGTCCAGACTTAGTACAAAAACCTTTGATCTACCGACAGCAGTTGACATGCTCCGAGACTGTGCGGGAAAAGGCTCGTGCGGATTCCGTTTGCATCGTTCGCATTCGTGCTGAAATGTGTACATACGACGACGACGCAATGATAATATACAGTGGTACCTTGGTTAACGACGGTAATCCGTTCCAGAATTACCGTCGTTATCCAAAGTGTGTTCCCGATAAGATTTAATTGAAAATTGATTAATTCGTTCCGACTCCTCCCCATAACCATAGTAAATATTAAAAATGCAGATAAAACTCATTTAAAATGTATCATATACCTATAGAAAGCAGTAGAATTTCTTCTAATAGGTTAAGACACTGAAAAAATTCAAAAACAAATAAAGTAACTACGGTAATAAAAATTAAATTTATTGAATCTAAATATTTACAAAAATTTTAATACACAGCTTTATTTAAACAATAAAATAAAGTACAAACAAGTTATCAAAATAATTTGTTTAATTTATTAACAAAAATTCAAAGAACAATAATAAATTTATTAAACAATAATCCAAATAGCAAAATAAACCTTAATTTAATTAAATTATTAAATCTCACAATACAAGAAAATACATAACTGGTCAATTGATAATTCAATGATCCCCACTAATGGGTGGAATTAAGCTGTTGCTCAATTCCATCCATCGCAAATTTAATCACGGTCAGACATATCTTTATTAATGCTTTACATAGTAGTCTTACACACAAACTTATTTACATAAATCTATCAAACAAGTTCTATTCTTTTATTCACAGAATATTCCTGACAATAAACAACTGAGTTCCGCTGCTTCTACTGACAAAAGAAATCACAACAAGCACTTGAGAGGCATTTTTAGAAATCCAGATCAAATTATAGGTAGTGTAAAATATGGTCTCAAAGAAAGGTTTTAGTCCTACTTTTTTTACTTGAAATAGTCAGTTTTAATGTGGATACTATAGTAATAAAAATTAAGCACTTGGTATAAAAATTCACTTTAAAGAATATAGATATTAAAAAAATATTAAAAGTTATTTTCTATAGGTGAGTATTAAAAAGATTTTCTATTGCTTATATTTCATTTTTGATTCAGTATAAGAACTTTTGATTTGATATCATAACTCCTGTTTTATTAAATTACTGAAGATAATATTTATTAAATTTATAACATATGCTCCAATATTGTGACAAAATATTATTATTTATCAGCTTGTCATCATTAAGAACAGAAAACTATAATGTTTCAGAAAAAGATTTCTTTCCATTCTTTTATTATAGTAAAAATAAAACACTATTAGCTGTAAAACAAATTAAGTACATAAATTAAAACTGAAATTTTTGGAAGTATAGTCAATGATTTATTATATATCATCTTTATCCATAAACATATAAATTTATGCATTTTCATAAAACAAGTTATATACATTTAAGAGTTCTAAACTTTTGAACTTTTGTAAAAAGTAGACCAAATGTTAGCTGCTATGGCAATGATAGAACTTTCAAATACAACTGGTTTTGTGAAAGTGTATATATTTGTGTGTTTATGGATGAACAGAATGTCTAATAAAGCATTCCCAAAATTTCCTTTTTAAAATATATAGATCAGATAAATGATTAAAATTATTTATTAATAATTCTTTGTCTTAGAGCCAGAGATGTTATTTATTGTTAAAACTTAAATAAAATTTACTTTTTCTATTCTAATATAATCTAATTAGGGAAATAATTAAAATATATAAAGCCAAATTGATCCCTAGTATGATAATTTAGAATTAATTTTCATAATTATTTTAAAATTAAACTGTATTTATATTAAAGTGGTGCTACCTTAGCCTAAATTTAATATAATTATTAATACAACAGTTGGTGGCACTGTAGCTTGTTTTAAAGTAATTATTAAATTTACAGTTACAGTTTATCATACAATGAATCATATGACTTTAGATATTTAATTTACTTTTTCTATATCAGAATGCTTATTTTGATTATTTTGAAATATTGGTTATCATAATATTGCTTTTTGTAATTTAAATACAGTACATAATTTATATTGGTTTTCATAATTTAAAAATGATAAAAACCAATGAAAATATAGTAATGTATTTTATTTTTAGGTTAGAAGAAAATTTGAATATATAAAGAAAACTACTGTTTGTTTCTAAAGAAACAGTAGTTTTCTTTATATATTTTTAGTGTTTTATTATTTGTAATATATATATAATAAGTTTAATCCACTATGAATAAAAAAAGTTTTAACAAAACATAATATATAATAAGTCCTTATTTAATGTTGTCTCAATTTATTTCATTTCACTATTATGTCACTGGAAAAAATTAAAATTGATTACTTAAAAAATTAAAGATTTTAAGGAACAAAACAGAATAAAGCCCTATTTTCTTATGTTTTCTTTCATAATAGAGAAAAAAACAAGATAGAAACCTATGATAGAAAACAAGATAGTCATATTTTATATAAACACTAATTCAGGCTTACAGTATTGTCTATGAACAATATATTTGTGAGAATGATGTTTATTTTAAGTAGATGTCCCCATTGGCATCTATATTTATTGCTGCAATGCATGCTATATAGCTAGCCCTGAGGCATATTATGACAAAGGGACACCATCAGAGCATTAACTATTTTGACTCATTTAGTGCATTTCAGGCTTTGATCTTGAGGAAACTCTCTCCTCATTCCATCCCTTCTCAAATTTGAAAGCTCTTTTCCCATTATCAAGAAGGGAATATACAATCAAGTTTTGTTGGGTTCTGGGACACATTAGCATTAAGGGGAATAAACAGGTTGATATTGCTGCCAAATCAATCACTCCAAATTGTTCATATGTTTTTACAGCCCCTTTCATAGATCTTAAGCTTATCATTAAGGAGAAACTGAATAAGTTGTGGCAGCATGTATGGTATGAACAAATTAACAAGCTGCATGAGATAAAATCTTTAATTGATAAATGGAACTCTTGCTGCAAAAAAGGTGAAAGAAAGTCATCTTTGCAAGGCTCCGTATTAGCTACAGCTGTATTATAACCATTTGTTAATGAGCAAAGACCAGCCACAGTATGATCATTTAACTGTATCCTTGCTATCACATATTTTAATAGTGTGTATCTATTTTCTTAACAAATTGTATCTATTTCATCCAATGGCCAACTGCCCTTGGTATTTTGATCACTCTGATGTTTTCCTTAATGATCTGATTGATAAGAATTTAAATTTATCTGGTTTTTTGCTTTTTAAATGATCTTTATATGTTACACCATGTTCAATTTTGTCTTTTTGCATTGTTACAGTGTTATTTGAATTAATTGGTTTTTACACTCTTTGTCCATTTATTTTTGATTGTTTTCTTGTTGTGTTTGTCGCTTCTTGCTACTTTGTTGCTGTTTTGTTAAATTTTGGCTCTTTTAACTGCTTTTGTTCTTACTTATTATTAGTGCTTTTCTTCCTTTATTGATATAAATGACAATGAATTATTTATTTATTTATTTTATATTTTTATACACTTGTTTGGGACAGTTTGACCCATGAGATCCTTATGCCATTAAACTCTACTCAACCAATCAACCATGAACAATATATAGTACATAGGACAATTGGTTGAATTAGTTGAACAGAAATTCTTCAGTTTCAAATTCAAGGATCCAGAATTGAATTTTGAATCTATCTCTCAGAACATATATATGAGGGGCTCTATGCCAGGCTTGTTGATCCTCTTCCTGTACAGTTCAGCAGACTGCAATGAGTATTTGCAACTGTGATAGAGCCTGGAATGTCATTATCAGTTTAGTGATTTATGAATGATTGAGAACTGTATTAAAAAACTAAATATGGCCATAAATTCTAAGCTATCTTTTATCAGAAAATAATTTTCTTTACTTGTAATGGATGAAATATAATTAAATTATGCTTTTGTTTCATTTCATTACATTAGTGAACTATATAGTAATGATACTCAAATAATAAACAATATTATTAATATATATAAATAATGATATAAATATATATAAATAATATAAATAATGATACTCAAAAGCCTCCTGACATCCTTTACAATTATATTATTTAACATTATATAATTTATTACATTACAATTATACATTATTTAACATTATATAATTTTTTGCAAGTCCAATGAAAAGAGAGAATTTTTAACTTGATTATAAAATCTTTTATAAAACACACAGAAACAACTTGCTTAACACTATAGTTACATTAAAACAGCCCTTTAGCAAATAAAAGTTTATTTTGGCAAGTTTTTATTATGCCAAAATAAAAACTTTTACTTGCTAAAGGGCTGTTTTAATGTAACTATAAGATCTCTGTTTGGCAATGATGTTCTGAGGTTGGATGACACCATGACATGCATCATCAAAGATGAAATCATTTCATTTTTTACTGCCAATTTTGAAAGATTGAGTTAGGAGTGTATCTTTACCCTAACCTAAATAAAATACCCAAAAAATAAATATAATAGGAAATAAGTAGATAAAAAAAAAGTTTTATGTTTGATTCTTTATGCTCTGAACAATCATTCTCACTATCTATCTAAAATAACTGACTTAAAATAAAAATTAGTGTGACAAAGAAAGATGCATCAGTAACTGCTGAAAAAATAGATACTGTAGAGCAGGACAGTCCAATCTGTAGCCTGCAGGCTGCATGCAGTTCACTGCTGTGATGAATGCAGCCCAGCTTAAAATCACAAACTTCTTTAAAATATTGAGATTTTTATGTATAGTGGATTCACATTTTTATACCTCCAATTTATGAATTACACGTTTTTACGAACTATTTTGTTGGTCACAAAATTCACTAATGTTAATTAATGCTATTGCAATTTATGAACTTTTTTGGGATTTGTATGAGTTTGTAAAATCAAGGCTCCAATGTACTTATTTTTTTATTTTTTGAAATTTGCCATAAACATCATCAAATATCTGACAAATAAAGAAAAAGAAATTCATTTCATTTTTGCACTAAAAATATATAAAAAAAAAGTAATGAAATTTTTATTGTTTAAATACCTATCTACATTTCATATTTCCATTTTCTAAAATATTTTGTATTTCAGTGATTAAAACTTCTTTACCTGCTCAATGATTTTTAAAAAATTTCTGAGTGAAAATAAGTCAAAGATTATTATGCTATGGCATTTTTACTTACTTGTCATGATGGATATCATATATTGTACATTATTTACTATCTTTTTTGCTTAATAATGATCATTAGAATTAATATATTTTATATGCAGCCCAAGACAACTTTTTTCTTCAAATGTGACCCAAGGAAACCAAAATGTTGGACACCCCTGCTATAGAGGTAACTGCTGAAGAATACAACCACAATAACATGTGCATAACATCCATGTAACAGGATGGACAATATCCAAAGAAGAAGAAAAAACACATATACTGTTAATCAGATAGTGCTATACATTTCTATCTTTACATATTATACCAGTTTCCTCTGCAATTATTCTTTTCTTCATATATGTGCATCTCTTATACAGACTTTGAAACCCATATATCTTCAGATATTCATCCATTTGTTCTAATCACTCTTTCCTCGGACTTCCTCTTCTACATTCTCCTACATTTATCCTCCACATGAGCAGCTTATGCTTTCTTTGTTACTTGCTCTTCACTCATTCATCCTATATGGCCAAACTATCTCAACATTGACTTATGTACTGCATCTATCATATTCCTTTTTACTCCATACTGCTTTTGTACTTCATCATTCGAGACACAATCATATTATGTCACTCTAGCTATACATCTCAAGTATCTCATTGCCACTCCACTCAAACACTTTCTACTTTACTTTGCCTTTCATCCCATACCTAGAACTCAGTTCCACATATCAGTGTTGAAACCAGCACACACTGACATATAGTCATCCTAGCATTCTTTGACGGATTCTCATTTCTAGAATACCTTCTAAGTGCACCCACAACTTTCAATCCAGCATTTGCTTTGCCATACTCCAACATTTCAGTCAGGATTCTTGCCACATTCAATCTATCAATTACATTCATAATCTCTTTTTCACTGATTTGTTTGTCATACTCATATTCAATCATAATATTCATCCTGATCTCATTTTCATCCTCATCCTATTCTCTAATAGGTTTGTAAAATTCATGGCAATAATCTCTCCAACTATAAACCATCCTAGATTCTTCCTACAGCACTTACCATTCTTCCTACAGCATTACCATTTATCTTTCACAATAGACACACTTGTACTCTGCTCCTATCTCAAATTCTTCACATACTTCCAGAATCTTTTTTTCCTCAATATCATTTTGCAGCTTCTTATCTCTCTTCTCTTGCCACCCTCTCCTTATTTTCTTTCACTATCTTTGCATACTTATCAAAATGTTTATAATAATATTATATGATACTTTTCACTTTTCTTCTTAAATATAATTAATAAAAATTTTTTAAATGTATTCTAATGATTTATTCTTATTTGTAAAAAATCAACCGCTGAAGATGGCTTACTTAAGCCGAAAAGTCTACGGTAATAAAATTTAATTTTTGAGTTCTTTTTCACTCTATTGAGAGCTGTTGAATTTTTTATTAATTATACTTTGCATACTTTTTCTTATATTTCATATATTCATCTGACATCACACTTTCATTTAAATTTCCCAAATATTCTTCTCAAATATAGCAAGTGTTACCTCATCATTTCATCATACATTGCACTTCCTATCAACTCTCACTTCTCCAACCACTTTTCTTGCTACACTCACTATAAATTCCTTAAAATCTATCCTTAATCCTTGTGTCTATACATCTTCACATTGCTTATATTCTCATTCACTAGACCCAACTTTTCATACACCTTCTCATATATATCTCAGTTCTTACACAGATCCTCTACTTATACTTACATCCATACTTCTTTTGTTTTCTTTATATTTCTCTGTCCCCTCAATAGATTCATCTTAGGTATACCACTAGTGATCTGAGTCTATCTCTGCACCTCTCATCACCTGTGTCCATAATCTTCTTCTTCAATTCTTCATCATATAATCATGTCAATTACATTTCTTTGGTTTCTCTCATAAGTCCCTCAGGTATATTGATGGATGACCTTGTGTATAAAGAAAGTATTTGAGACAAATGAGATATCCAGCAATTACTCCCCATTGTTCTTCATTCTAGGATTACCATATTTCCCAACCAATTCTTCCATACCAACTCGGCTATTCAAATCTCCTACCATAATCATTCATTCAGTGCTATGACTTTCATTCATCACATCATTCACTTACAGCAGAATTTATCTTTTTTATTTTCGTTTGTATTATCTATAAGAGCAAATAAAGTTAGAAATATCCTCTATAGTCCCAGCTTCATCCTTAACCATATTATTCTGTTATTCAGGAATTTGTATTCCAACATGCATTTTTTCATCCCTTCATTTCTTCTACCTATCCACACCACTTCTCACTGACTATCTTTTATCTCAGATCATATTCTCACAATGTTATTCTTTATATATTTAAATGCATATCCTTTTTGACATACTTCACTCATACAGAGTACATATAGCCTATATTTGCACATTTTGTTCATAAACTCATATTCATTCCTTTTCACTTGTTTGTTCATATTCCACACATTGAATCTCCATTTATATTTCTATTCTCATTGTATTCTATTCAGTCCAGTTGTAAATCTATGTTTGTTGGTATAGTTTTCTTTACTTTGAATACTGAAAATCAAAATGATAATTTCACATGTTATTCATTATCCAATGATAGTATAGTCTGGAAAGAGATTGTTCTCTTAAGGATCCCAGAATCAAGGCAGGCTTTTTTTTTCTCTTGCTGAATATTCAGTAAGAGAAAAAATAAGTTGAAATTGACATAATTCTAGAACTAATTTTTATTAAATTTCTTTATCATACTCAACTTCTTTCTTGAAAATGCATTTCAGCTATCAAGTCAGCCCTAATAAGTTTATTCTTTGAGATATTAAGTTGTATATTACAAAAAGAATATTATATTTATTTTTTATAAAAATTATTACAAATGAAATATTATATTAATTTACTTGATTATATATCAAATATTACCTTAAAACTTTATAGGTTAGATGATGTATTTTAAAGAGGTTGGAGGCAATTTTAATTGTTCCTTCAGTTCATAATGGAATAGAAGTTAATACCATTTGGAATAAATTTATTTAATGCCAAATTTACTACTTATATGAGTAAAACCACCTGATTAAATCCTCTTGACATGGAGGTCATACAGTTACAGCAGGACAATATTGCTTCTCCTGTGCATATAAAACAGTAAGCTTTCAAAATGTAATCATTATTGACAATTTCCAGGTTTCAGCAAGAAAGTTATATTAGAATTTCAAATTATAATACAAGTAATATAAGTTAGGTTTTTCATATATTTAAAAAAGAAAAAATCCCATAGTTCACATTGAACTAAGGGAACAATTAAACAGCCTTCAATCAAGGTAGACAGTATATTGACATTGTTGAAAACTTTAATGAAAAGGATTGTAAAGCAATGGAACTTGGCACACACATACAAAAAATAAATGACTACATAATAGTTCCCTTTTATTTTTCAATCAGAATAGAAATGAGAAAGAGAGAGAGAAAAACAGCAGTGCTCTCTTTATTATTTGATCTCAATACAAATAACAGAATTATCATTATTTACATGCAAGAATAAATGAGCATCATTAAACTGTCTTATTATTTTTCAAAAGACCTTATAATAATCATTACAAAATTTTAATATACTACTACTAAAAAATAGATTATGCTAATTTTATGTACTCTATTTATATTTGTGCCTCTAGGCAATTGTCTAGGTTTGAATATGCATATATTTACCCATGTTAATAAATTAACATTTTTCTCTTCAACATTAATACTATTAGCTATTTTTAATAATTTATTTTTTTTAATTATTATTATTATTACTTTTAATCTTTGAAATTGTATATATGAAATACATTTTTTGTTATGTTTGCAATATTTTTTCATTAGATATAGACAATTTGCTTGGATATGATAATGAAATCTATTTTTTTTTTTTTTTTTTACATATGTGAATCAATGCTTAAATAATATGAAAACTAAATTAGTTATTAAATTAAAAAGTCCAAATTTTCTGAAATAAAATAACTAGTTCACTGAGAACAAATCATAGTTTTTTTTAGAAATGTTGGAAAGTATAAAAAAACATAAGTTATTTATATAAAGATATAATTATTTTAATGCATGATATTATTTATCATGCCAAAAAAGAAATCAATAGAAATAAATAACTATTCTTTCTTTCCTTTTATGGAATTATGACTTCTTGATTTACTGCTAGAATAATACTAGTAATATTCACCATAACACTAAATTTATTATTATAGAAATACAAATAGAGACATATCTCTTTATTGCAGTGATTATGTTCCAGACAATTGCTGTAAAGCAAATTATAGCCTTTTTTCATTTTATAATGCATACAAAAGCTTAAATATATATTTATATTATCATTCATTAAGTGCACAATAGCACCAGGACTAAAAAACTTGACTGAATAGCCATGTTTTAAAGTATATATTTGCTTACTGTAGTATCTCTGATAACCATTCACTACACAACCTTCGTTAGGAATCAACTTTATTTGTCTCTCTAGATTACAATCCTTACACTTGTGGTTGACCACCCACACTGACTACTGTCAACCAACCCTCACCACATCAACAATTTCCCTGCACTTGCACCTGCGTCTGTTTTCCTGCTTTCCCCATCATGCCATTTATCACTAGTTGATAGTCCATATTGGTTATGATCATCTTACACTTACCACTTTGGAGGATTCAGGTCTCACACCTTTAGTTTTTCAGGAAATTCCAGGTCCAGACTTTCTGTGTTTTCATTTATATTTTATATACTTATTCTAAATATTATTTTGCAGATAATTATCTTACCATTAAACCAAAGCACTCTTAGCAGTTCAGATCTGTTCTAAATTCTATTCAGTAGCTAACATTTTCAGTATTAGTTACCATTTTCAAGCTAGATGGTAACTAATACTGAAAACGTTAGCTACTGAATAAAATTTAGAACAGATCTCAACTGCTAAGATTGCTTTGGTTTAATGGTAAGTTGATAAGTAGAAGCAGTAAATTGGATGGTGTATAGATAATTATCTACTTGAAATATACAAGGGCTGTAGTGAAAGTAATATAAAAATAGGCAAAACTTTTTTATTAACTGATATAGGTTATTCAAATTGCATATGTTGGTAGAGTAACTCTTGCTCTATACAAAGGTACTACTCAACACAGTCTCTATTAAAAGTGATGAATTAGTAATTATTGAACCCAACTCTCGAATCCTCTTCAAAAAAATTCAGGTGTGCTCTTTTGTACCCACTTCTTCACAGCCACTTTTACCTCATTTGTGTCATCAAATCATTGTCCTCAAAGACTGTCCTTAATTAGACTGAACAGGTAGAAATCTGAAGATATCATATCTAGGTTGATGGGGGCCAGTGATCAGCCCAATCTGCCAATCATCTGATTTGTTAATCAAAGATGTGTGTGACCATGCATTATCATGGTGAATGTGGATTGTTTTTAGATTCTTTTTGGTTTCTTCCTCCTAATAGCTTCTCTAAGCTTCTTGAAAGTTTCAATGTACTGTTCATGATAGGGCCACACTATAGAACAGTGGTTCTCAAACTTTTTTAAATCAGGGTGCATTTGTATAGTAATTTAAACTCTGAGGCACATTTTAAATTTCAATTAAATAAAATTAGCCATAAAACTACAAAATAGGAAAATGAGCATCTAGTTTAAAATATCAAACGAAAAAGACTTGACTCAGACATGGTAGCCATGTGCCTATCCGTAGCTTTTAAAAATGCAAATTTTTTATATATATATAAAAATCATAAATTATTTTCATTTGCTTGGGGCGCACCTGGCTACTTTTCAGAGTGCACCAGTGCGCCCGGGCACACCGTTTGAGAAACACTGCTCTAGAAAATCAAGGAGAATGACAAACTTGTTATCCTAAAAACAATCACCATAACTTTTTGTGGTGATTGCTGGCTCTTGAACTTCTTAGATTTTAGAGAAGAGATGCCATTCCATGGAGTGATTCTTCATTTTTGGGTCATAAAGATATATCCACATTTCATCCTATTACCAGATCAGAAAAAACATATCTTCATTGACTTTAAATGCTTCCAGCAAATCAGAGTAAACTCCAACTCTTCTTTCCTTCAAATTGGGTGTCAATTGTCAAATACCCAATTTGCACACATATTCCAATATCCTAAGTCTTCCATTGTATGGCACTGTGATCACAGTCCAATTGTATAGCAAGATCAATTGATTCACATGGACAGATGAGTCACAATGTGATTCATCTGTCCATGTGAATCAATTCATCCACTTACTGATGATTCATGTTAATAGTCACAATTGATGGTCTCCCACTGAATGGTTTTTCTTCAATGCTGGTTCCCCCTTCTTTAAACTGGTATGCTGTCACTTCAAACTTAACTTCCATACAGTCAAGATTGCTTATTCTGCTACTTTGAACTATTATTCCTTCAAGTTGGAACTTTTTCTTCTGTTGATATTTTTTCATTGTTTATAGTTTATTACAATCTGATTACTGACTTTTATTCTTAAAATTTTTTATTTTTCAATAAATTATTTTTTATTATGTATAAATATTCATTATGGAATAGAGAATAATTATATAGATTAAATAAAAATTATTTTGATAAACGATGCATTTTTTGAAAAGAGCATGTATTTCTATTATCATCATAAATAATAAGCATAACTTTTTTATATGCAGACTGAAGAGGGTTATTAAAAACTGAAAGTGCTTTCATCAATTTTATAATTTTTACTTTTTTTTTACTTAAAAGTTAAAATATACATCTGTGTCAGTGCTATGAATATTATTTATGATTTATTAAGATGTGTTTCTAATTTTTAATAGACTTTCTATTATCTTTGGCATAAATAATTAAAATAAGAAAAATTAATTTGTGTCCAATAAAACTAAATATATTGAGTAATATTATATATAAATATTAATAATATTGCATAAAACTGAAATAAATAAAAATGTTTAAATTTATTCAAACATATATCTGTTAGGCTTAACAGATGACATTCAGGTATCAGCTAAGTGAATAGGATATGGCAGTGAATAGGTAAACTTTGTCATCCATCTTGCTCTTATCAATGATCTCTGTAAAAATTCTGTAATCTCCTATAGATGTTGGACAGCCTGCACTCCTCTTTTGTCAAGAACTCAATGACAGCACATTGCTTTTGCCTGGAATCCATTATTTATCTGCAATGAAGAAGAAGTTACTATGGATGAAGATTTTTCTTTTCATCTCTCTGCTTCTGCACTACTATAAAACAGTAAATTCAAAAACTAGCACAAGATTGCAGAAATTTCTTTATTTGATAAATGTTTTCAACACTCCTTTGGGATCATCATCAGGTACAATACAATATAGCATAAAAAGGTTAATTTTGAAATGCATAAATGTTAATAGAATATCATACATATTATGGATAATGATAAAAATAAAGGAATAAACATAAAAACAAATATAATAATTTAAAAAAGCATTTCTAGCAAGGTATAAGCTTATACCTTGTTAGAAGTGCTTTTTTAAATTATTATAGACATTTAAAGCAAGAGATTTTGTTTAACTTTGTTTAAAAACAAATAAAAATATTAAACTATCTCTGACATTAATCTAATGTGCAGATCAGAGAAAGGTGCACTATCTACTATGCATTAAACATATACATTTGTCTTGTAACAATTTCTATTTGACCTGATGATGACCTTGCAGAAGAATTGAAAACATTTGTCAAAAAAAGTAATTTCTGCAATTTTGTGTTAGTTTTTGAATTTACTGTTTTATGGATGAAGAGTTACTCTAACTAGCATGTGCAACTTGAATGACCTGTGTCAGTTAATAAAAAAGTTATATCCACGTTAGCATTACTTTCGGTACAGGACTTGTAAAATAAAAAAATTAAATATAATTAAAAAGCATTGTATTAGTGAAGTGCTGTAATATGAGGTATGCCTATATAAAAAACAAATAAATATAGTAGCTCATTTGGAAATATATTCTTACCGGAATTTTCTGCCTACAGGATTCATACATAAAATTAAATGCAAATTATTTTTTATCATCTCAGCAAAATAATATGGAGAATCTTTAGAATAATTTAAAGGCTTTAATGCATTTTCTTCAAATTTTGAAATTATCTATGTTAATAAAACAAAATTCGAGAATATTGAATATGAAATTTTAAAATGAAAAATAATAATAATTACAGATCCACAATCTCTTATCCAAAACTCTTGGCACAAATACAGTTTGAATTTCTGAGTTTTGGATTTTAGAATTGTAATACTGTACTTGTACTAGGTTACAATTCAAAAATCCAAACAGTACAGTACAATAACATCTTAACAGTCTGTGGCAATATTTTGTAGCTAAATCTTGGATTTAGCTACAAAATTAATCTCTGTTTAAAGAAAAAAATCAAATAATTTTTATTCTTAGTTATAATCTTACAAAATATATGAAATACAATATTAATTATTGATATTATATCTTAGATGTAATATTTAAGTGATTTATAAATGTCTGATATATTATATTTTAGACATTTAGTAAACTAAATTTAAAGCAGTTAAAAATCCAAATTTTGCAAAAATATGCTTTACACTATCATTTGTGAATATTTACATCTCTGCAAACATTCTGTAGCCTTATGTGGATATTAGACAGCCTGCACCCTTCTTTTGTCAAGAAAAAAAAGAAATATAATCAAGTACAATACAAGAAGTAAAACAAATAAACACAAACAAACAACCAAATACAAATAAGAAGTATAATCAAGTAAAGAGGTACAATAATCAGTTATACTTACGATATTTATTTTTATTGTAGTCACTAAACATAGAGATAATTATATATTCAATTGTAAATTATTAGTTTCATTATCTGTCTCTATTGAGATTCAGTTATAGATATTTAGTTTATACTCTGAGTGACTGTTATATAAATTGTTATAAATAGCTTTTGTGAAAATGATAGTATATGCATGAATCCAAAACATAACTAACAATATTGTTATATTAAGTTGATATAAAGATAGGGAAGTATGCATCTTTTATATATACAGATAAGTCATATTCACCATTACTGACCTTGATGTTCAAATCTAATAAGTCCATTTCTGTTGTTGACAGTTGGTCTAATGCCAGGCTAGCCCAAAAGCTGGATTTATAAAATAAATTCTATAACTTTATTTATCTGTTCAATTCCTTTCCAGATAATAAAGACACCATTGATGTATTTACTGTAAATGATTTTTATCGCTGGTAATGTAAGAGAATGTTAAAAAATTAAAGTCTTTATTTTAAAAAGAAATAAATACAAATACAAATACAAAAAAGTATTAATTGTAGTTTGATAAAAAATATTATGAAAATTAAGTTTCTTGCAAAAAATGGCCTCTAGGAGTTGCCAATCCAGAATTTGGCAGACATTGAGTGTACTATTGAAGTGGTTCATCTTCAATGTAATGTTGTTTAAGTCTTTATCCACTTTTCTATGTTCTAAAATCAGTTAAACTGTACTGGATTATAATTAAATTGTTTCATTTTAAAGTCAATTTGTTAAAGTTAATTCTACTAAACGGAATAAACAATGTTCTTGTTTGTTATAATTTTGATGTGTATTATTTGTTACCTTCTACAGTATTTTCAGTTCATGGGGTAAGTGATTTTTGATTGGCAATCTTTAGATTGCTATCTCACTTGGATGGAAATTGAGCCAGCAGATGTTATAAGATGGCTGCTATCCCAAATTATATTATGTGGCATATTGTCATCTCGTAAATGCTCAAGTAAGAATCTGAATAACATCAGGCATGCTAGAGCTACACGAATTAATGTATTGGAGTTTAGTATAGTTTAAAACAGCAAATGTGTCTTTTGTTTGAAGAGGTGTTGGTAGGAGTTTCTTAACAAAATATTCTTAAGAATCCACTGCATAGGAATAATCCTCCATTCTTGCAAGCATTTATCCGAATACTATGTGTCTGGATGAGAAGTGGCTTGTGCATAGACACTGTGGAACTGTAACACCCCATGCATTTATCCGAAATACTATGTGTCTGGATGAGAAGTGGCTTGTGCATAGACACTGTGGAACTGTAACACCCCCAATTTTTCTCGATATATAAATATATTTATTAATTTATTTATATTTGCTTGTAATATTTAATTTTATCAACAGTAATCCTATATAATTCTCTTATTTTGTTTAAAAAAATAATAAAATTTATCTTTTAGCATTTAGGAGAGTGAAGGACACTAGCAGCACTGTGTTTACCACAGTGCCATATTGCTATTCGTGCATGCTTGCACAAGCATATACATGTCATAATGACATGCATGGATGTGAACTATTAACATAATGTGGCACTATCTGTCATGCAGTTCCACTGTTGTTTATATGCAGGTTGTGCCAGTAGTAGCATGTTAGTAGTGCTTATCTTGTTTACTCTGTTTCTTTAAATATTTGGATATTACAATTAAAGACATAACATTTTGAATTATACTAAACTGTATAATTTTATTTACAATAAACAATATTTTTTTATTTTTAATTTTTATAAAATTTTTGCCATCATAAGAAATAACACCAAGCACTTGAAGCAGGACAAACACACTAGTTTATTATTAGATATATATAATGTATACTACATATACTAATAATACAACAGCATACATTATATATATCTAATAATAAACTAGTGTGTTTGTCCTGCTTCAAGTGCTTGGTGTTATTTCTTATGTTAATAGAAGCAGCAGAACTCGGTTGTTTACAATTTTTGCCATCATTTTGCTATTTTATCCAAATATGTACACATTGTATTTACAGTGTGCATGCATATTTTAAAAGTTCCAACACCATCATGATTTCAAGTAACGAGTTGCTACTGGTCTGGACCAGGCTGCTACTGTGTCTGAACCAATTTATTGTATACTAATAGTTTATCATATTATGACATGTATCCATATCTATGTTATGTAAGCTAGTTATTTACATAAACTCATATGCAATCACATGGCAAATAAAAAAAATTATTTTTATTTTATTGTATAAGAATATGCTGATTTATTTAGTCTTATGTTGCTTTGTCCCATACTTAAGTAGTTGCCCCAGATCAAATTTATTAATCAAAATGAGAAAATTAATCTCTACATTCTATTATGCTGTTTTTATGCTAGCAATAAATTGATATCTAAGTTGAAAGTATAGTGGTACCTTGGTTAAAAACAGCCTCAGATAATGACATACTTGGTTAATGAAGAGTGGCTGTAAGAAAAAATGTCTTGGTTAACGACGCAGGCTTTGGTTAACTACTCCTGATTATGTGAACTTCCAACAAAACAGAACTCTGAAAAGCAACTCGTCATCATATCACATGATTCGTTAACTCAGTTGTTAATCCTTTTTTTTTTATCACAAACAATTCAAATCTGATATCATCATTATTAAAATTAATAAAATTATAACCATATTAAAAAAAAATTTAAGTAAATGATAATTAACATATAGTAATGAAAGCAAATTATTTAATTAATTAAAAGTAGACGAACAACAGTTCTCTAGTTTTTTAGTTTCTTAAAGACGATTTCTAGACGATTATTATTTTAAATTCTGAACAAAGTCTGATTCGTTGTTTATTTGTGATATATATTACTTGACACCTGCGAGTGGTGTGACGTCTAGACGATTATTATTTTAAATTCTGCGAACAAAGTCTGATTCTATTCGATTATTATTTTAAATTCTGCCAACAAAGTCTGATTCTATTGTTTGTGTAATTATTATTTTAAATTCTGCCAACAAAGTCTGATTCTATTGTTTGTTTGGGTTATATTATTGACATCTCCAAGTGGTGTGATGTCACAGTTTCGGATTCCATTAGAAGAAAAAAAAAGTCTGTCTGATATCTTACAGTTCATATAGACAATAAATTGATGAGTGCGTGTCACTGTTCATTCGCCATCAAAAGATAAAATCAAATCTTATCTGTATAATAATTGTTGAATCTATAAGCTGCTATTCAGTGTTTACAGGTTCATTTGTCAAAAAACTCCAAAGTGAACTCAATTGTCCTTCTGGTGAAGATTGATAATTAAAAACTTTTCATGAACAATTCATTTTATTAATGTTAATTTTTTTTTGTAGCAAATATAATAAATAAATGATATTTTCCATATTTTTAGCACATTTTAAATGAGTTTTATCTGCATTTTTAATATTTACTATGGCTGTGAGGAGGAGCCGAAAAAAATTAATCAATTTTCAATTAAATCTTATGGGGAATTGCACCTTGGATAATGACAGTAATACTGGAATGGATTACTGTCGTTAACTAAGGTACCACTATAATTTGCATCTCATATACATATAAGTTACCTTGCCCCAAACACTCAGTGGCGGAACTACAATGCGCCAGATGCCGCAATGCAGGGGGCTCAAATCCTCTTTGTTTGTACTTTCTTTACCCTTTTCTTAAATTAACAACATAATATAATAAAAATTAAATGCACCACGAAAAAAGTGAAACATTCATTGAATCAGAGCAATGCAGTGATAGGAGCAGTATAGCATTGTTTCAACATCAGTTGTTTCTTTCTACACAATTTTCAACATACTTATCAAAAATTGATTATATTTACATCCATCCTGATTGGTTATTGTTAATTGTGCTATTTGGTGAATGCATGAGGAACTTTAGAGTTAACTCGAATTTGTTTACAAAATATATATTGACAGTGTGAAAGTAAGTTATATTTTCAGTTTTATTTTTTAATTTTTTATTTATACACTTCTATTATAATATGCTATAATATAAAATTATTTCCTGTAATAAAACTAGAATTGCTAGGAGAAATCTTACTGCTTTGTATAAATACTTAATTATATAGAGAGTTAACAACAGCACTCATTAACAGTCCAAACAAACTCTTTATTATGTTTAATTTAACACAAGAGAAACGTTTTCGGCTAAGATCTAGCCATCTTCAACTTTAACTTATAAATTAATTAAAAAAAAGACATTCTACGAATATACAATATTCATTTCATTGAGGTTCTATTAAAGAACATAAATGAAATTTAAATACTTTCCAATTTACTTCATGTATAAATTGCTTGCCATGTGGGAGTGTTAAATTTGGATCAGTATTTATAATAATTGTTTTGGCTAGGATTAATATAAATAATGTAGGAATATAAAATAAAAAATAAAAAATAATAGTAAATAACATTAAAACACAACAAAAAACCAAAACATTAAAACTTCTAAGTTAAATGTTAAAATTCAGTCATTATACTTATAGGTTGATATCGACCTCCTACGTTATCGCCTTAATGCATATTTCCATGCATTCGGGATCATCTTAATATTGTTAATTATCTCTTCATGCTGCCTTCTTCTATATATGTTCAATTTCTCTGCTGTACTTAACTGAATTGGATCTGTAACATTACGTATAATTTTGGTTTTGTTCCAGTTAATTGTGACGTCATTTTCGTAGGCCCATTTAGCAAGTGTCATGGTTAGATTTCCAAGCTTAATGTCACGTTTCTGTTCTTCTAACGTATCTTTTAGATTCCTTTGTGTCGTTCCTATATAGGCCTCCATGGTTCCTGTATCGAAATTCTGTAAAGGTACTCTATAGACTTCTGTATTTTCAGTATGGCTATATTTGTCCCTGATGTTCTTTAAAGCTTGGAAAACCATTCGCCCTCTCTTGTAAGCTGGCTTCTTCTTTATGTTCTTGAGTATTCTTTTAACTGTCCTTGAAGATCTCATCGCATCTGGAACCACTTCGTAATCTGTAGTAGCTTGTTGTTCCGGGGTGGAGGCTCCTTGGCTATTTGTTTTCTTTCGTCCTTCTAAAGAAGACATTTTATTTCTTGTAATTTCCTCATAAAGTTTTGTCACTAAATTCCTGCTATACCTATGCTTTTTAGCTATCTATATGATCTTCTGTAGTTCTTCTTGTCTTAAGGCATCGGTGCTGCAATGTGTGACAGCCCTAGTCAAATAAGCTCTTAATGCCGTTTTCTTGTAGATCCATTTGTCTTTGACCATCTTGGAATTACGACTGGTGTGCTTTCTGCTTTTCTACATACCATGGTCTGTATGGTACAATTTGTAATTTGAATTTGGACATCCAGAAAGTAAATGGTTTCTTTCTCCTGCTCTAAGTTCAGTTTCAATCCATAAGCTTTTACATTAGATACATCGACAATGTGTTTGTGATCTGGAAAAACATGGACTATTCAGAAGAGATCCTTAAAATCTTTACAGATAAGGCTTATGGATTGAAACTATTTATAAGATAAAAGTGACAACTAGGTTCTTACTTTGTGGTATTCTACCTTAAATTATTAATTTTTATGTTATCCACACTCTTTTTGTTCTTGTCTTTATTAATTACTGTTTATTTAATTAGTTATATTTTTTTTTGTTGTAAAAAAAAAAAAACTTTTGTCACGAGAGGGCACTTCTTTAGGAAGACAGCCCCTCGTCTCCTTTACTACCTATGATCACTTTTCATTGGGACTCAGAACTGTGTGCACATGTGTTTTCAGAAGAAGTTTAATCAACGGTCAACATTGTGTGTTAGATAAACCTCTTAGTGAGAGAATCCAACTACATCGTTTCAAGTGCAACTTCTCCCCGTAAAGAACTTTCGCCATCACATCCAACAAAGGAAGATAAAACGAGTGAACTTTTTATTTTTAATATAAATTTGTAAATTTTGTGATAACGTATTAACTCATCATTCTTTGTATAGTTCTTTAGCTTAAGTCTAGTTATTAAGTTGATTCTTGTATAATCATTGTAAATAATAATAAATTTAAGTTTTTCTTATCATATTTACAGTATGTCTCCTGAAATTGATAAGTAGAACCTATTCTCCTGAACATTCATTCAACCCTGAGTATATCCTTACTCAGTGATTCTTACAACTTAAATACAAAAACTAGACTAGCTTATAGGACATTAAATAATGTTGAAGTGCAGGAGCATTTTCGGGCTGGACTGCCCCTCATCAGCTGCACAGCTCTGTGCAGCTGATGAGGGGCAGTCCAGCTCGAAAGTGCTCCTGCATTTTAACATTATTTAATGTCCTATAAGCTAGTCTAGTTTTTGTAAACTATTTATATATATTTATATAAACATACAGTATAACTGAGATTTCCAATCATTTAAATTATTATTGCTGGGCGGTGGAAAACCATGGTGCCGGGATTATCTCAGGAGTGTTATCATTTATTATATGCATTTTTCTTGAATATTTTATAATCTCTAATGTTTCTGCTCATTTAATAGTGCAGACAGTAAAAAATGCATGAGAAATTAAATGGGCGGAAACATTAGAGATTATAAAATATTCAAGAAAAATGCATGTAATAAATGATAACACTCCTCAGTCCAGCTCGAAAGTGCTCCTGCATTTTAACATTATTTAATGTCCTATAAGCTAGTCTAGTTTTTGTAAACTATTTATATATATTTATATAAACATACAGTATAACTGAGATTTCCAATCATTTAAATTATTATTGCTGGGCGGTGGAAAACCATGGTGCCGGGATATTCGTGATGAAAATAAAAATTTGGTAGATATGAAAGGTAAATTAAGTAACCCTTTGGCGTTCACATTTTCAAAAAAATTCTTGACACATTTTCCTCAAATGTCAAAAATATTTTTAGAAAATCAGTTAGATTCCCGAATATACATTAATTATCTAACTAAATTAGTAATGATTTTAATGAAAGATTTAGTGAATTTGATGATTTGAAACTGATTTTATTTTATATTATTATTCAAAATTTATGAATAATGTTGACATTACTACTTTAAATTTATTTAATTCTGCACTTAAATATAACAAATATAGAAAATTTAGAATTATTGATAAATGGAGAATTATTTAAAAATGCTTTACTTGCTGGTGCGGATTCTCTCTTTGATACTTTTTCCAATTATAAAGAAGAATTACAAAATGATGTCGCTTTGAAAACTATGAACATGGACAAGACATTTTGGAAATTTGTTAATTCATATAAACATCCAATATTAAAAAAAAGTGTGCACTGAAGCTAAAATCTTTTTTGGATCGACTTATCTAAGTGAAGCCGTTTCTTCAATGCAATTTATTAAAAATAAGTTTAGATCATGTCTTATGGATGAAAGTTTTAATGATTGCTTAAGAATAGCAGTATCAAATTACAGTCATCATTTTGAAAAATTGTATGAAGACATACATTATCAACCTTCTCATTAAAGAAGATGACTTTTTTTATTTTTATATATTTTATATATGTGAAATTTTTATTTTTGTTACTTATTATTTACCATTTATGTACCATGAACTATAATGATTTTATTATATTATTGTAACGCTAATATATTTCTCTATTCTATCTGCTACTCACCTAAAGAAAAGGTCATGCGCCCACCGCGATGTAAAAATTTTTCGTTGCGTACTTGCTTTCAAAAATGTTGGCCACCGCTGTTATAAAATATGAGAGAGAGATTTAGTTTTAAGATATTTTATATCCAGTTTGAAGGTTTATTTGGATTTTAAAGATATGTAGCAAAATACTTCTGTAAAGTAATTCATATTTATGTAATTCTTCATTTTATGTATTTTTTATTTCTACTTAAAAAATCGGAGAAAAATTTTTTTTAAAAAATTGGGAGGATTTCAAATTTCTGACGTTACGGTCAGGGGATCGAGCTTGGTGTGACGATAAATGACAATGGTGGAGGGGATCAAAAAATATTCGAAATAACATGACAGTTTATGGATGATCCATTTATGTTATACTTCGATACGTATGGCGTTTATAAAATATAATAACAATGAAACAATTTTCAGTATAGTATTTATTATTTGGTAAGAAACAAATGATTGGAATATCTTATATGATTCAAAAAAAAAAACGAAAAGCAACGTTACCAAATAAATTTATTAATGAAGCTCGTAAAAAAACAAACAGCATATACCAAATTGAGACAAAAGACAGATATATGTTTTCAAATAAGAATAGCTTTTCTTCTATAAAACTAAAGGAATATATTGCAAGCGATAGGGGGAAAAAAAAAACGATGAGAAATGATTGCGAGTCTGACATCCAACAGAAATCGATGAATCACGAAGAATGTTGACTTGTTTGTTGACAATATTGTTAAGCTATGATTAACCAAATACAGTACTAATTGGGGCCAAAGAATCTTTTGGATAATCGGATATTTATGTAACTATAAATATATAGTATAGAAAAAAATTATTTGCTATGCCAAATATATGAGAGATTTATAATGTTTCAGCTCACATTCGCATTATTACTCAAGATAATGGATTAAAAGAAAAATTTTATTTACTAATCATATACAAATAACTGTAATTTTAATTAAATTGAGAGAATAGCAAATATATTACATTGAGATAAAATGCAAAACGCAATATAAAACGTAAAATTTTTCAAATTTGAAACAGTAAATATACAGTATTTTTAGTACCACTTATTGTAATTTATTATGTGCAGTAATATTGTACACAACAGTGGCAACTACTATAATATTTCCACAAAATTTGAGGCTTTATTTTATAGTACAGTACAGTATTTTCTTTTGCTATAAATCATAAATTAATTATTCTATTTGGGCTTTTTTGTAATTCGCTTTAACCTACTAATTATAAACATTCTTGTTGATTGAATTAAGATATCAAGAGTCCAAATTTTAAAAGTTTAATCAGTTATAATTAGACATTACTCGTAGATCAGATAATTTATCCAAATAGGTGAACAAAAAAAAAAAATAATACTTCATGCAGTTCTTATTTTACATTGAATACACTATAAAAAATATTTAAATATACGAAGTTATGCATTAAAATGAAAGATCAGAGTAGTTAGACAAAGTAATTACCGTAATCAAGTATTTATATTTATTGTCTCAATAATCCTTTCTACCAGAATAATATATCATATCGATAGTTTCAATAATATAGAATATTTCAATAATAATAATAAACAAACTACAAAGGTTAAACAGAATCATAGAATCCATACGAATGTGTGTAGTCGCCGTTTATTGAGAGTAATATACTGTATAGTACTTATAAATTCGTAAACATTGCATTTAATTGATATACATTGGTGCCAGTTGATAAATTATAAAAATTATAATTTTCCCCTGATTTTGTGTATAAACTCTGTAATAAATAAGTTGATGTTACTCGGTAATTTATATTTGAAAAATGTTTAAATCGTTAATACAAATTATTATTTATTAAGAAAATTAAATATTTTATTTAAAATATTATTTTTATTAAATTCCAGATAATTTTCAAATAGGTCTCTCTTGATATAAATGTCACAAAAGTTTAACTTTCTAATAGAAGTTTCATTCAGCATATTCCCACCACATTTTCTCGTAGCCTTCGTAAACATGTTCCACAAGTACTTTGCGTCTTCTTTCACAATAACGAAATTTATCTTGTACTTTCTGCTTGATGCTTGTGATATTTTCATTAGTGATATTTCTTTCTAAATATTCTGATAATTTTTCTGTAGCATTTTCTAGATCTCTCTGATTACTTTCAAATATTTCACTTTGGTTATTTCTCTTCAAATAATAAGCGAAGGCATAGGTATACATTAATGTCTGGCGACATTTGCACAGTACATCTACAGCAAATTTCAAAAACTGTGTTTCAATTAAAGACATGTTTTCTTGCATTTCTTCCAGTTTTTCTTTAGTCGATTCATATAATTTATGTTCAAGCTTTAAACTTTGCATGTGATTCATGTAACGATTGTAATAAAATAAATATCTCTGGAGTGCTGCACGAGATTTTTGTTGAGCATCTCTAGCCATTTTGGCTATTTCGTCGTCATAACGGTTGCATTTGTACCAAGAAGATCCATGTGGTTCCCATGGACCAAGACACGTCCAACAAAATTCGGTTTTGCAATTTTGATTTTTGCATATGATATGATTGCATCCTCCGTCTTTCTCTATTATGGCATTACATTTGGGGCATTCTTTGGTATTAGATGCAATCCAATTTGAAGTATCTCTATCATCCTCACACTTTTTTTCCCACTTTTGAAGTAAATCGCATTTAATGGGTTCGTGCCAAACTTTTGAGCAAGAAAAGCAAAAAGTGTATCCACAATTACAGGTGACAGACTGAGAATCAATATATTGTACTTTTATTGCATTAGTGCAATCTGGTCTAGGACACCATTTTAACAAACGATTACATTCTACAAAACAATTTGTGATTAGATATTGATACTTTACTTTAATTTTAGTATCTTTTAATAGTTTCATAATGGTTTCATCTTCAACAATCATGTTACACTGATGAGCTGCACATTGAATTGCTTCGATCATTCCTTCGTCCAATATTTTAGTTCTTAAATATTCTTCCCAACAATCTAAGCAAAATCTATGCCCACAATCGGAACTTTCCATATATGAATTCGGATAATTGTTATAACATATTTGACACATATACATTGAAGAAGACGAATCATTTTTTCTCTTCTGAACAAATGAATGCTGTTTAGGATTTAAAATTTTTGCTTCATTAAACAATTTCTCTTTATCTCCATCATAATAAATTTCATAAAGTTTTTCTTTATCCCACTTTAGATGATTTAGAAGTATTCGAGTAATGACTGGTGGTATATGAGCTACTGTATTCACTTCTACAATGCAATCTGACATATCTTTAGTTATCTGCTCTGTATTTAGAACTTCATATTCAAATTTTGTGTCATCTGAATCATTCATTCCTGATTTTTCAAATGAGAATATATCATCTCTGATTTCTAGAAATTCATTACTCTGTAGACTAACTTCGCCCGAATCCATCGTTTATTTAGAAAACAACGGAAGTAATTCCGATCTTTCTCCAAAAAACGAAAATACGAGGAACAAAATTTTCCAATACGAAAGTAATTAAAGTTGAGAAAAATAATTGTTATGAAATAATTCATATATGAAATATAATTAGAAAAAAATGTATTGTTGAAATAGCATAATTTATATTTGTTCAATAGTTTAAAATATTTTCTTTCATCAAATGATGGGAAAGCTTTTCGATGAGCAATGATTAATCATAATTAAAATCAAACTAAGTTACTAAATCTTTAAATTTGAAAAATGTAGATTAATTTATTTTCGAATACGCAAGAAATGAATATTAGAATAAATATTTTAAAACAACTGCAGTTTATAATTATTATTAATTTTCGTTATTAATCATTTTAGTGAATGTTATTTAATTTTATGAGAATATTAGAAAAAATCTCGTGTTACTGAGTTTTTCTAACAATTCTAATTTATAGATGTTTATATTAAAAAATATTTTGGAGCTCTATATTTTTGTAATTCCAGTGCATTCATGTTTATTGAAAGAGGGCAGAGGCCGAGGTTTTAACTCTAAGATGGCTGAGTAGTAAACAGATTCGGGTCTGGCCAGTTGAATCTCATTACATAACCTTCTGATTGACTATCATGGATGTTGGCCAGTCTGTGATGAGTTCTGAAGTGGCCGCGTAGCTGTAGAATGATTAATAAAATCTAATCTAACTTAGTCCTTCATTCTTTAACGAGTTAAGTGAGAAGAGTATAGAAAAGAATAGGGGGAAAAGAAAGTATCCTGTCATAAAATATAAGGTTAATTGATCATTAACGGAAAAAGGAAAATACCCTTTAGTCGCTTCCATAGATCGATGGTCATTTTTTATGCGAAGATAAGTAAATTATTCGCCCAATCACAGGCTATAATACAAGAACAAAAATTCTATGATCGATAGCATTTTAACAATATAAGTAGGCTAACTACTGACAATAAGGAAGCGAATAATTCTGCACATCATTATGTGTGCTAAAGAAGTTTAGCTGTATGAAACGAAGTTCACATAATAATTTAATTCCACCCTTGATTGTATGGATTTAATTCCAGTCATTTTCAAATTTTTAGTGATTAGAACTAAGTTCATTAATCTCTATTCTTCAATTCTGTGATAAGCATACACCTTAAAAATTAATATGAGGAGCAAAACACGATCATATGAACACTATTCCCTTCACAGTATCTGTCAGGTGACCGCGTGGTTAAGTGTTCGCTTATAAGCTGAAGCCGGTTTCAATTCTTAGCTACCACCATACCTTTAAGAATTTTTCAGGAGGAATGATCTCGAATTTCATTTTCATCGAAATTCTTCGTTGAACCTTCCACCTTCATCCTACTATATACAGTATATGCACAGACCCTTCAGGTTTAGTCTAGGCTCCACAAATATAAGGAGCCCCAAAAGTTAATTTGATTAGGTTAGGTTAGGTAGGTTAAGTCGCCATATTACACGAGGGATATACAGGTAGGCCTCGATTAGTGCGAATAATAGTTCCCATGAATTTCTCGCACTATTCGAAGTATTAACTATATGTAAAATATGGTAATTGGTTCTTGCTTTATGAGATTCCGGCCATTAGCTAACTTCACGATGAATAACCACAATACTAACTTAACACTAACTGTTTAAGAAATATTTATTTTCATATTTTACATCGTTGTTCATCATCTAAATTAATAACCTACCAGGAATTGCGTCTCATACCATCATCAAACCAACCGCCAAATCGAAACCAAAATAAAAATCAATTTTTAATCAATCAAAAATCTTTACGATAACAAAGCTGAATAATAGCAATGTTAAATAGCTAACGGCAAAAAAGCCCATCTTTCTAGTGTTTCACCCTTTCAAAGCCAAGTGATTGTCCTCGTCTGGTTTTACTAACCGAAAATTAACATTAATTTGTTAATTGGCATCATAAAAGGAAACAGACCTTTGTTAGTAAGACTGGTCTATGCTTACAACTCGCATTAATCGAATATTTGCTCGCACTAACAAGTAAGTGAAAAACGGTATCATTTTTATAAGTTGCACTAATCGAATATCGCATTATTCGAACTCACACTAATCGAGGCCTACCT
>AYEL01039434.1:0-34711 GCA_000484575.1 Olivierus martensii
CTTTTTTTCTTTTGGTCCTATAACTAAAATTAAAAAACGATATCAGGACAGAGTATATGGACAACAAAATATAATTTTTTCGTGCCAAAAAATTAAAAAGTAAAAAAGTTACGGCAAAATATCGAATATCAAGTATCATATTTCATAACCCTTCAGACCCCTAGGGAATGTTTATTTTTTTTTAAGAGGAGCGGATAAGGTTAAGTTTTAGAAAAAAATGGATGTATACATTAATATGCCAACGGTACATTGCCGATATGATATGTAATAGAACGCGCTCTACTCTGTGTGTCAGTCGTCTGTCTAGTCTTGTCTTGTCTATTTTACCTGTCTAGTCTTGTCTTGTCTATTTTACTGGTATAATAAAGTGATGTTATAATTTTATATAAGAAACATGTCTTTATTAAGAGAGTACACAATAGAAATAACAACGAGCAGAACGCTGCTCTTTTCCTGTCACAACTTGTATTTTGCACACGACACGTAGGAGGATCGTAGCAGACACCCGCTTCCAATGCCTTTGCAATGTTGCCAATGCAATGCCTTGCCTTCCTCATTTAATTACGATAAAAGAAAACTAGGCCGGATAGTCGCGAACCGGATAGTCGGGAGTGTACTGTATTGTGTTTTCCAAGTTAATGTCTTTGTATTGTATTGTAAAATATTTTTGATCAGATAATAGATCAAAAATATTTTACAAATAAACTTTCATTATTATTGCATTTTGTGCTAGTTTATTATATTATTATGGAATTGCAGTTGTATTTACTATCCTTAATCAAAGCCAAAATATGCAAGGGAAATTTTGCTGAAGTTGATGGGAATGAAAGCCAACCAGCACACTTGCATTCACCAGAAGCACAAATCTACTGTTTCAAATTAACTGCAAAATAATCATCACATATTTATTAAATGATTAGATCATCAGAGAATGCACAAATTATCAATTAGAAATAGCAGGAATTCTTAATTTTCATTTAATTATTAATTAATTAATATTAACTGATCTTTTAATACTGTTAAAAAAAGATTGTTCCACACATTTAATGATTTTATTTGTAAAGTGTTCAATAAATTAATAATTTGAAATGTATTTAAATATAAACATCCCCACATATCCATGTATTTTAATAATAGAATCAACAAGAAATAGGTATTTGTTAGAGATCTTTCCCAAAAAACCATAATCATAATATTTTTCATATATTTATAATTTTGTATACTGCTAGAAGAAAGATTTGCTTGTGAGAGAATTATATTCATTTACTAGATGTGATTAAAAGTTCAGATCAGTTGCTCCATTATGTTAAAAAGTTCTGATAAAACAGTGTGTGTTTTGAAAATGATATGTCTTTAATCCATGATTTCTAAGAAAGTACAAGTAATACTTGACTTACATAAGTGGATCATTCCATTAAACCTTTTGTAAATCAAAACAAATATGTTGGAGCCTACTCTATACAGTATTAAAATAGTATATTTTACTATCTCACAAAGATATAACATTTAAAATATTTTTATTAAAGAATAAGTATAAAGTCCTGTGGTAAATCAGTTGCTTATCATCTTGGAGAATCCAAATTCAATTCTGTGTCCCATACCTTCAGTTCCTCAGGATGTTTGAATATAGGTCTAGTATCTTAATTAAAGCTAATATAATAAGCCCATAAAACACACATAAATGTATGATAAATGATAAATTAGCAGAAAAATGCTTATATTTCTGCATTATAGCTTTTTTCATTACAGTCAGTATATTTTTTGTTTTAGCCTGGGAATCTTTATGCAAGTATAGATTTATGTATGTCAGATCTACATAAGTTTGGAATTGTTTTTATATGCATCAACAGAGATCTTTGAAATGCTATTTTTTTTATTTATTTTAAGTTTTATCTTGAATCAATTTTTTTAGAAAGATCCATAGAAAAAATTAATTCACTGTACAAAAAATAATATATGTATAATTATAGAAGGTGTTAATAGAGAGTCTAGTATGTTTCTATGACATTGATTCATCTCCACCATTTTTACACCAGAATGATTCTGTGTTGACTATTTCTACACAGATTGGATTTATGCTGGCAGATTGTACATCAGAAAATGAATGATTTGTCAAAATTTTAAATTAATAAATTAAATTAAGGTTAGTTAAAAAAATTTAATTTTTACTAATCTTATCAAAAACATAGAGATATCTGTTATGGAGAATACTTATTTCATACTTAAAATAATAATAATATTTTAGTATTAATATTACTGAAATATTTGTTAAAAAGAGAAAACTGAATCAATAAAGTTCAGGCTACTTTGGTGAACAAATGTTCCTTGATAGAATCATTAGTAAGTTTTTTTTTGCTCATATCTTGAGTGGAACTCCCTGACATACTGTTGTACATTTGTACAACAGTACATACATTTATTATTTAACAGTACATACATACATTTGTGTAATAATTGTTGACTGTTTTAATAAATTGTGCCCCAATTTTAATAAGAGAACTTTTTGTATCATATATTCTGATGTTATATACAAATATAAACTACTTATTTTTGATATATTATGGTCATAAATTAAGGCAATTGTAAGTTGAGGGTTACCTTAATATAGGTACCCTCAACTTATGATCACTTGTATTTATGACAGTCATGTTAGAAATAAATTTTGTTTTATTTTTATCCAAAATCTGCTTTTCTTCAATAAAAACTTTATATACAAGCACTATAAGATCCTCCAGGGTGTTAAGCCACAACTTTACCACGCGGTCATCCGGCCGACTGTTAAATTTGACAAAAATTTTTTAAGACTTCACAAATTTTACTTCGAAAAAAATTACAATAATGAATATCAAGATCAAATTAAGATGATACTTTAATAGATTATATACACAGTATAAAAATAAAAACAATTTTTACCTTCATTGAGCTAAAACCAAGGATGTTTTATAAAACGTGCTTGGCTAAAACCAATATGCCATGATGCATAATCGAGTAGTTATTTTTTTGCCGCTATCAAGCGAGGGAGCAGAATTGTTTTTAAATGTCAAACATAGTGTAACTCTTCACTACCTTTTAGCAAAACTTTACTAAAGTCCTAGTTAAGGCTAATGATTAATTTTAGATAAGCCACCACATCACATATGAGATGTACTTTATCTGGCAGTAGCCACTTTTAGAACCCATCACAGATTGATCAGCACCCATGATAGGGTTTAATCGGCCAGGTCTGGACCTCCTGAAAAATTGGAAACTAAACACTCCAAGATAACAAGCGATAGACCAGACGACCATTCGGCCGACCCGGATCCTAGTAATTGCATTTACGGTATACAATATAGTATATGCATATTTTTAAATTCTTACTCTGGTTAAGAGCCCAGTAATTCAATAGCGCCTTGGGCATCAAGAAGGGTAAATATGGTTGTCTGACATCCGATTCCACCAAGAATGTAAATAAGTCTGTAGTGGTCACTGGAATATCTCTCCAGTTAAAAAACAGCACAAAACACACAGAAAAGAAAAATTCTTCAACAGTCACTCGAAAGTGTCTTAGTACCAATTAATAAGCTTCTTCTTTTTAAATTTTTTATGCCCTCTTTCCAATCAGGGAGATTACTAAGGGGCGGGGCCAGTTACAACCACGGGCTGCATCCACACCCGTGGAGAGGAGCCGGATGGTGAAGGACGGGGATCACCGGGCCGGACCCAGTACTCCGAAAAATCCGCGATAGACCCGGGACGCGAACCCAGGTCCTCCTGCGTGACACACCGACAGCGTTACTACTGGGCCATCCGGTCGCCACTAATTAATAGGCAAAATTGAAAAGTGATGTTTAAAAAACAAACGAGGTCCTCCTGCGAGACACACCGACAGCGTTACCACTAGGCCATCCGGTCGCCACTAATTAATAGGCAAAATTGAAAAGTGATGTTTAAAAAACAAAAATATGTTGTAGCATGTGTCCAAAGATTCAAATATTGTAATTAAAAATAAAAATATAGTCACTTGAAATGATCTTACTACTATTTCATAGGAAAATTGGAAAGTGATGTTTAAAAAATAAAAATATGATGTATCATGTGTTCAAAGATTCAAATATTGTACTTAAAAATAAACAATCTTACCAAATAAAAATATATTATAATTAGTAAATTTTTTCATTATTTACTGATTAAAATTGAAATTAATTATGTTTTTGTATATTAATCAATGTATTATAGTCAACGTTGATTACAGTACAGTATTATCATATACCATGGTATTATTAGGATAGCTTTTAAATTGAATAGCGATGAAAGCGCTATCTGGCGTTGCACTGAGGAAGTAGTTGAATAAAATTCTGGAGAAGGTTGACCAGATCACGAGATCTATTCGTAAACATGGATGCTTTAGATGGGAAACTTAAGCGATTTCACGATGTTGAGAAGGAATCTATATACGGATATGTATTTGGAGTTTCGGGACCTGTCGTTACAGCCGAAAAGATGGCTGGAGCGGCTATGTACGAATTAGTAAGAGTTGGACATGATTCATTAGTCGGCGAAATCATTAGATTGGAAGGTGATATGGCGACTATTCAGGTTTATGAAGATACTTCGGGTGTAACTGTTGGCGATCCTGTATTAAGGACTGGTAAGCCACTTTCCGTAGAATTAGGTCCTGGAATTATGGGAAGTATTTTTGATGGTATTCAGAGACCACTAAAAGATATAAATGCAAAAACAGAATCTATCTATATTCCAAAAGGTATCAATATTCCTGCTCTTAGTAAAGTTGCTAAATGGGATTTTATGCCAACTAATGTAAGAGTTGGAAGTCATATCACTGGTGGTGATATTTATGGAATTGTTCAAGAAAATACTCTTATAAAACACAAAATAATGTTACCTCCTAAATCTAAAGGAAAAGTTATTTATATTGCTGAAGCAGGCAGTTATGATGTTACTGATGTTGTTTTGGAAACGGAATTTGATGGTGAGAAATCTCAGTATACTATGTTACAAGTTTGGCCAGTGCGTCAGATGAGACCTGTAACTGAAAAATTGGCAGCAAATTTTCCACTATTAACTGGCCAGAGAGTTTTGGATTCTCTCTTCCCTTGTGTTCAAGGAGGTACTACAGCTATTCCTGGAGCTTTTGGATGTGGAAAAACTGTTATTTCTCAGTCTCTGTCTAAATATTCAAACAGTGATGTAATTATTTATGTAGGATGTGGAGAGAGAGGTAATGAAATGTCTGAAGTATTACAGGAATTTCCAGAACTTACTGTTGAAATTGATGGATGTACAGAATCAATTATGAAGCGAACAGCATTAGTTGCTAATACTTCCAATATGCCTGTAGCTGCTAGAGAAGCATCTATTTATACTGGCATTACGCTTTCTGAATATTTCCGTGATATGGGCTATAATGTATCTATGATGGCAGATTCAACTTCTAGATGGGCTGAAGCATTAAGAGAAATTTCAGGTCGTCTGGCAGAAATGCCTGCTGATTCTGGTTATCCAGCATATTTGGGTGCTCGTTTGGCATCATTTTATGAAAGAGCTGGGCGTGTTAAATGTTTAGGAAATCCAGAAAGAGAAGGTAGTGTTACTATTGTTGGTGCTGTGTCACCACCTGGAGGTGATTTTTCAGATCCTGTTACTTCTGCAACCTTAGGAATTGTACAAGTATTTTGGGGTTTGGATAAAAAGTTAGCTCAACGAAAACATTTCCCTTCAATAAACTGGTTAATTTCCTATAGTAAATATACAACAGCATTGAATGATTTTTATGAAAAAAATTTTCCAGAATTTATTGCTCTCAGAACCAAATGCCAACAAATTTTACAAGAGGAGGAGGATTTATCAGAAATTGTACAACTTGTAGGTAAAGCTTCATTGGCAGAAGTTGATAAAATTAAATTGGAAGTGGCAAAACATATCAAAGAAGATTTTTTACAACAGAATGGCTACAGTGCTTATGATAGATTTTGCCCATTCTATAAAACTGTTGGAATGTTAAAAAATATGATGACTTTCTATGATTTGGCTTGTCATGCTGTGGAGTCAACAGCACAAAATGAAAAGAAAATCACTTGGGCAATGATTAGAGAAGCAATGGGGGAGATTCTATATCAGCTTAGCAGTATGAAATTTGCTGATCCTATCAAAGATGGTGAAACTAAAATAAAACAAGATTTTGAAGCTTTACAAGAAGCTATTGGAGTAGCTTTTCGTAATTTAGAAGATTAAGTTATCTTTTTTCATATTTATTCACAGCATTATGAAGTAAAGAAATTAAACAAATTTGATGATATAATTAGGGAAATAATTAAAAATATAATTGTTATAATCCAGTCATAATATGGGGGAAAAATTCCAGAAAACTAAATTTTCTCCAGTTACAATATTTAGAACATTTTTCCATGAGTTAATATGCAAGGACAGATATTGTTGTAATTGTGAAATATATATATATATAATGTTTTAATGAAAATGAAAAAGTGTAAAAATAAATTGATGGCATTTTTCTTGACATTGTAAAAAAAACTTGTGAAAATGTAAATGAAATTTAGCAATAAATATATAATAAATGTTTTTTGGATAATTTTTAATAAAGAATTTTACATAATTATGCAAAATTAGCAATAGAAATAAAATGGTGAATCGGGATTTTAAACTTGTAAATATAAAAAAAATACCGTTTTTAAATATTAGTATTGTATACTACCGCGAGATGGCGATACATTCAAAAGTTAAAGTACACAGTATATTCAATCATCAAAAAATTGCGTATTAAAACTTCAATGTTTTCTTAAAAGCGTGATAAAATTTTTCTATCAACTAGACTTAAGCTATTTAAAAATTTTTTTTGAGAGAATTTATAAATGCTGTTTCGCAATAAGCATTTTAACGTGAAAGAATACTGCAAATATGATTTAAAACCCACTAGGCGACATTCAATGCACTGCAAATAAACTGCTTTCACCTGTTGCATCTAGATATGCTGGGTTCGGGGCTATAACTACGAACTTACCTGTTGAACAAGTCAGTTTATCATTTAGAAGCTGGACGGCTTTTTACGGAGTTTGTTAGATTATGAATACCAATAGATGTATTCAAATTTAACTATGTAATGTTATAAGATTGCATATATTTCTTTTATTGAAAGAATTATTTCGTAGTGACATGCTGTAAGTCAATTACGTTGTGAACATTCCAAAAACCGGTCTCGAGTAACAGTTGTCCGTCGGGCAGTGCCTCTTTCTTAGGTTTTCTTCTGGATGGACTTAACGAAGGAAATATGGACGGCGAAGAATTATCTGATTTAAAACTGAGTCACATCGGATTAAAGGCAAGATCACCAGAAGGTCACGCTGCTCGAGCTATGCACATTAAAGGTGATGAATATGTCTGGGTCGAAATTCAAGAGAAAACATTTACAAACTGGGTAAATGAGCAGCTGAGAACTGTTGGTATGATGGCCACTAACTTAGCCACAGATTTCTCCGATGGTTTAAAATTAATAGCGTTAATCGAGATTCTACAGAAGAGAAAATTGAAGAAAATAAGAAAACCCATAAATCAACATCAGTCTTTAGAAAATGTTCAAACAGCATTGAATGCCATGGCAGCTGATAACATTAAACTTGTAAACATAGGTAAGTTTTTCGTACTTCATAAATCTAGACTATAAAAATTTATATGGAGTATTTTCAGAAAAACTTTTCTATAAAATAACTTTTATAATTTAAATGCGGAAAAAATAAATATTTAGTTATTCAAATTTCAATTATAATATCCAATATAATTATAAACAAATGCTTATATTATAAAGTATCCAAAACATATATATTATTATTTAGTATAAACAGACGCCATATTGAAAAATCTATGCTATTTTAAAAACAGCATTGATGCATGACAGGAAACTAAAAAGAACTGTCACAATAAATGTTATAAATACTTCATATGGAAATTTAAATAATCAGACTTATATTTATAAAGTTTCTTTTATTGTGGCTATAGATTGCGAAGTTTTTGTTTCTGTGAATTAAATAGATATTTGTTATTGGAAACGCTGTGGGGAATAATACATTGTTATAATTGAGTAACTTTATTCTGTTACACATTAAAGAAGAATTTCAAAAGTCTTGAAAATTTGTAATTGATAAATTAAAATATAACGAATTCGATAATGTAAATTTAATACTAGTAAAGTTTTAAATAAGAATCTTGTAGTGACATTTATAGCGTAATGTTTAATAAAATACTATGCTATAATCATAAATATATTGAATATAATTTAGATATTATATATATATATATATTGTTGTTGTTGTTATGTGCCATCAAGTCGAGTTCGACTTCTGATGGACAAATTCTCTCCATTCAGACCTGCTTTTGGTCAGATTGCATTGAGTAACTTTATTCTGTTACACATTAAAGAAGAATTTCAAAACAGTCTTGAAAATTTGTAATTGATAAATTAAAATATAACAAATTCGATAATGTAAATTTAATACTAGTAAAGTTTTAAATAAGAATCTTGTAGTGACATTTATAGCGTAATGTTTAATAAAATACTATGCTATATATATATAAATATATATATTGTTGTTGTTGTTATGTGCTGTCGAGTTCGACTTCTGATGGACAAATTCTCTCCATTCAGACCTGCTTTTGGTCAGATCGCACAGTTGTTCTCAAAGTCATTCAGTAGTTTCTTGATCGTATCTATCCATCTTGTTTTTTGTTGTCCTCCTCTTCTGCTTTCCTTCATCTTTCCAAGCATAACTCTAAAAAATTTAACTATAAATGTTGTATATTTTTTGTATAACAACAATAAACTCAAATTAAAAAAAGATTAAATTTATCCTAAGTATAATTTATACACAGAAGACCATTCCTAATTGTGAGGCTGTGTATACGATATATGCATAGAAAGTTATATTTTCCGGTGAATACCATAACACTAGCTAATTTGAATCGAAGTTACTCAAGTAATAACTCGATATAGCTTATAGAAACAGATGTCCTCCACCTGTTTGTGGGAAGGTCCGAAATATCGTCAAGCATGACGATTTGTCAAGAGAAAGCTTCGACGAAAAAACAGGTCACTATAAGTACTGTATAGAAAAACAAGTTTTAAATCGGAAGATGACAATGCTTTTTAGTAGGAAACAAGTACAATATTATCTGTATAGTGTCATTTTATTTGTTGCGCAAGAAAAAAGTGTTTATAAAATAATTAATATCTAACATTTATAAATAATTTATATTTAAGTTATTAACTTTATGTTGAATCCAAATTTCATTCGGATACTCGAGAAAATATTTGCATTAAAAGTACATTAAATCTGTGCTTAAGTGCATTGTACACTGTAAGTGAAACTGCTAATTATAAAAAAAAATCAGTTCTTTATAATGAGCATCTAGATTTCTGCATCCTACTTTAAATTCCAAACTAGAAATAAATTAAAGATATGCGATGCCATTAAAAAAAGTAGTACTGTATAGGAAATAGTCGTTAAGACAATCGAGAATCTCAAATAATTTTTAATTTTTTTATCATATGCGAAAATAAAAATATTACCTAAATAACATTAATGATAAAATAAAGTGCAGAATTTTAATTTATAAATAAGAAGTAGTTTTTTACTTGTTTAATAATAATAGTAGTTTTTTTTATAATGGAATGTGGTATTCGAAGGTCATAGTAACGTGTGCGTGTAGCAAGGTGGGTGTAGTGTTTTGCTATGTCTAATCCACAGATTTATCGCTGTAAAGATCTGGAATTATCTTTTGATTTCGATGTTTAGCTAGAAATAAATCAGTGAAGGAAAAAATGAATTAAATTTTGAATTCGAGAAACTCTGTTTTGAAAATATTCGTGGAATTCTAGGAAGTAAATTATCTTTTTTTAAATAAATAATTATTAAAATGAAGGGTATTTGAACAAAATTATTCGTGAAGAGGATAGATAAATTAGTCAAAACATCTCCCACACTTCTGAAACCAAACCTGTTTAAAAGGTACCACCCGTCGAACGTCTCATTCTACTGAAGTCTGCTGAATGAGATGCATAGTAATTCCAACAAAGGTTATATTCGGTATAACGACATCCGCAAAACTTTTTATTTATTTTTCTTCATTATTAAAATTTTCTTTATGGAGATAAATTCCATTTGAGAAATGTCATGTTAAAATTTAATTTTAAGTAATTAAAATAAATATTTTTTTATATTGAATCAAAATTATCTTGTTTTATATTTTAAAATACACATTCTAATAATAAATAATAATTAATTTTTTTTTTTATATAAAAAAAAATATAAAAATTCTAATAATAAAAAATTCCGTTTACTTAAAAATTAGATATTTTTCATTTATTTTTTTTTTATCATTCACATCCATTAAAACGTAAAATATTTAAATAACTATTATGACAAAATTATTATTTTTTTTTATATAGGAATTAATCACTTCACATTTTCCCACTTTTTTATGTGTATTAAGTAAATTAGATAAGATTTTAACACATATCAATTGTACTTATTTTATTTAACTAAATATTTAAATGTGGTGATTAATTAAAAACGAATCTAAAGAATTCTAAGGAGGGAGTGTGTCCAATACTGTATGGTAATTTAATTTGTTCTTTGCTTTGAATTAATATACTGATGAAGAATCCAAAATAACCTTGAGAATGCGCCAAATATTCGTAATTTATATTAAAATTCATCTTATTATACTGTATTAATGAACAATAAATATAACAGCGTTTCGATAGGAAATCATTTATTTTACAAAAATCGAAACTTTTTTGACCTAATCAATGATTTATTGCATAATCAAACTTTTAGATCTGTCGATTAGATCGAAAATGTTTTGATCTATTGTACGTAAATAAACTGACTTCCTACCAAAAGATATTATAGTATATTTTTGTTCATTTTTAATTTCTTTCTGAAAGATAAATTCTTAAAACCTCTAATAATGAGGTTTCCTGACTTTAGGGGCCTTAGTGACTAGAAGTTTTAATTAAAATATAGTATAGTTCTATTATGATTATGATAAAAACATTTAGTCTGTTACTACGTGAACAACACAATTTATAAAATAAAATTACATCGCCATTTCCAAAGTTTACTTTCAATAAGTTTGTTCCCTAGTAGATAGTAACAGCATAAGATGAATTTTATTTAAATCGGATAATATTTACGGGAAGTATTTTGACAGATAGATATGATCCAATATCGATTATTTTTATTAAGTTTGTTTCTCTACAGTAGCGGTTTCCAAAGTTTTTAACCACTCATACTTTTATTAGTAAAGAATAACAATAGCATGCTTTCCATAAAATAAACACGTAAAATGTATTATGATGAGCCAAAAAGCGCATAGTTTATTCCTGAATATTTCTTATGCATTCCTAGAGGTGTGCCCACTACACTTTGAAAATTACTACTATAGATAATTCCAATAATATGTGAATTTCATTCAAATAAAAGAGTAATATTTCGCGTAAATATTATGTTGTGAATATCTTTCCTATTATTAGCCTACTTCGTTACAATAATATTGAGCGTCTATCGATCATTTTAATAGACTTTATTCTCAAATAATTCATAATACAGAAGACTTCGATTAATCAGAATGGTCAGGAAATTAATTACCCCCGGATAATCCGCAAAATACTCAAAAAAAAAATCGAAATTATAGACAGTATGTATTTAAAATTAAAAAATAAATAAATTGCATAAATACATATATTCAAATATCCTATTATTGAAAAAAGAAATATTGATAATATATTAATTTATTTGCAGCAAGGAATTATTGCAATATTTTAATTTAATTTGATTTTAATTCTTATTGCCAATTATTTAAGATATAATAAAGAAATTAATCTCGGACATTTAAAAATCTTTCAGATAGCATATCTGAAACATTTATAATTAACCATTAGTTTCAGGTTGTGGATTATCCCCGGTTAATCCTCAATCTGGATAATTGGGAGTATACTATAATGTAATATATATATGAATTTTATTCAAATCAGTTAATATTTAACATAAGTTATCGTATTGAAGGATAGAAATTCAAATCTAATTTATACACTTTTAATTCCATTTTGTAATGAGAAACTGTTTTAAAAACAAATGTGTAATTATATATTGCATATGAAAATTTAATTAACATTCTTCACGAGATAAACTTGCACATATCGTGTGCTTCCAACACGCATGAATACAATATATATCAAAATCTTGATAGAAGTTTGTTTCGTCTATTCAATAAATGCAAATCCAGCATTATATTAATAGTCAGTCTTTAGCCATAACTTTATGACGGCTTTAAATTATGTATTATGCTATTTATACAAGGGAATAATAAGCAATTCTTATTCAATCTTGAAAAGATCTAGTTTATTCATAATGATAGCTATTGTCTATCAAGTATGGATTTTTTGTAAGAGGTTTTTCCCTCCTAAATAAGCAATTCTTATTCAATCTCGAAAAGATCTAGTTTATTCATAATGATAGCTATTGTCTATCAAGTATGGATTTTTTGTAAATACAAAAAATACACAAAAAATATAAAATCTTGCAGAAATTTTTCTGGTGTTTCGAAATGCATATTTTGTCAATGCTATTGTCAGATAAATAAAGCTTTTACTAAAATTCCAGTACGCTGTATTTTGATTCAAACTCTTTGTCATTAATATCCATAACAATGGGAAATTTCATTAGAAATTACTTAATTAAGAAATTAATAGCTACGCTATTTGACTGTCTATCATTTTTATTCTATTCCTTTCTTAATAAAATAATTTTATAAAAGTCTTCATTTTAGGAAGAAAAAAACTCATTCTTTGTATTTTTCCAAGCAATTATTTTTAACTAAAAGTCAGCAAAGTTACTTTGTATTCTACCTAAATTTGTGCTTTGCTCCAATTTTACCCGGAAACCACAAAAAATGAGAATGATTGTTCTCGAGCAGAAAAATATCAGATCTGCCTGTTAATTTTGAGAGCTTTTGGATAAAATGTAGATAAGACGATGAAGTATTAAGAAAAATGAAATAATTTTGTTGTTGTTATAAAGAGGGGATAAAATGTAGATAAGACGAAGTATTAAGAAAAATGAAATAATTTTGTTGTTGTTATAAAGAGATTAATAATCTTAAAATATTTTATGGTATAATCTTTTGCTTAAAAGATCAAGATAAAAACAGTTACAATCTGGCAACTCTGCGATTGCGGGGCCCTTTAACCTAAAGATCTTTTCACATTATAAAATTTCTGATATACAGAATATTAATTTCTTGGCTGGTCGCTGAAATGCACAAGTTTCAAGCTATAAATAAAGCTAAATGATCTAACTAGATGTAATAATGAATAATAAACTACTACTTTAAAGAATAAAAGTTACTGAAAAAAGTAAGCTGAAAAAAAAAATTAAAAGTTTTTATAAACTTATATTTATAAAAGGAATGATTGTTAAAACAGAACTAAAATAGCTAACTATGAAATTCGATTTGGGGGCCTTTATTAAAGAAATAGGATTTCTTTAATATCCATTTTTTCAAATAGATTTTTTAGATATGGGAAATGTTTTTGGGAATATCGGCTCTTCTGACTATTAATATTTTTCAAATAAGTTAAATATGTAATAATAGGTAAGAGAAAACCTTGTTTTACAGCATAATCATTTAGGTGAAATAGGGGTTGAAATTAATTTTATTTCAAAATGATTATTTATTTTATTTTTTTGACAGGAGATCAGATGTGATTTATAATCAAGCTTCATAAATTACGTTAGCATAATTAACAATTCATTTAAAACAAAGGTCTTGTCCTAGGTGATTCGAACTCAAACTAAGCTAAATTACGAAACGTCTTCAATCATTCTCGCTTGATCGATCTGAAATTTATTTAAGAACATGAATGTTCAAAAATAAAAAAAAAATCATCAGTTGTATAATGTAGTGTGTATTCTACTTACATTTACAAATTTAATTTGAGTTTCATTTCATTGAACTTAAAACAATGAGTCTAATATCAGATATTTAAATAAACAAATAATGTTTAATATTTTAAATAGATTTTTCATCCCTATCATAGAAACTAATTCTTATAGAATTTAAACTACTAATTTTATTTACAGTCTAAAATATTAAATACTAAATTTCGCTTTTATATATTACGTATCATAATTAGCATAAGTGATTCTTTTCTGTTGGTTCATCTATTAAAATAGGATTCAATACAGCACCAATAATTTTTGTTAAGATTTTAGGCTTTTTCTTCTTGGCCATTAAACTCAATATGGTACATACTCTCATCCTTTTGTTGTAACTAAAAGAGCTACAAAAGGACTTTTTGTTTGTCGGTTTTTAAGGTCTAAAAAAGATTGAAAGACATCACAAAGAATATAAAATGAATTAATCAACAAAAGCTCTTCTGCAGCTCTTTTGTTCAACTTTAGAAACTGGAGAGTTTAGGTCTATACTTATAGAATATTGGAAAAAAATTCTATATGGTTATAGGTTTAATAATCTGAAGTTATATACATAATATGTATGCATTACATATATTTACCTGAAAAAAAGATCGAGTCATATAAAAATTTAATGCATGAAAAGAAAAGAAGAGGCAAGAAATATAAAAAAATTTAAAAAAAAGATGAATTACTTATAATGTTCACGAATCTCTAGAATTTAATGTCTTTATTAGAAAAAAATCTAACGATAAAATTTTAACTAATTAAACCTTATTAAAATAAGGGCCATTGCTTTCTAGGGAATTAACTTAAAATTCATTTCCTGGATTGGATGGAGCCTATACTAGTTTTATCTTTCATAAGAAAAAGAATAAATGGGATAATGATTTATAAAACTTGATTTTAATAGAAAATATAATTAAAAATAACAGTATTTAAAATATTTATTTATTATGGAAGAACTTAGAAAAACTCGATTATGACACCAGTATTATTTATTTCGTTTATTCTTTCCGTTTCATAAAACATTTCTGATATCTGGACAGTTATCAAATTTTATTTTTAAATTCAATATGAATTGCTAAGTTTACAAAATATTCATGAACTAAGCAAAAATGTTTCATTTAATTATGTTTCATATATCTCGGTAACATCTGGAAATGACGAAGAATGAAGCTAATGTCTACATTGTGTAACTGGTTTTTCTAAATTCTAAATATTATAGAGACTATGAACAAGATAACAATTTGCACAAATCAAACGAGAAAAAAAAATCTAGTTTTACTAGAATTAAAATACAGTATAATAAATTTCAATATACAGTAATTAATAAAAAATATTTTAATAAGTCAAACTTTATTCTAGAACGAATCCAGTTTTAACTATAAAATAAAAATGTAAAATATTAATTTAAAAAATTATCATTTTTTAATATTTATTTAAACATGAGAATTGCGAAAGATTATTATAAACATGAACATTTTATTATAAACAAATAAAAAACCATAACATATATTTTAAAAAAAAGTTTATATTTTTATAGATATAAATCTGTATAATATTTTACAAGAAAAACTTTTGAAGGAAAAAAAAAACTATTATTAAAAAAAGATTTAACTGAAAATATTGACTGACTAAACGTTTATTAGTTAATTCGTTATCTTGAAATAAAATAGCTGGCAACAATACTTTATTGGAAATTAAGTATTCCTTCATATATTTGCATGCCTTTGAACTAGATTTTTATATTAGTAACAAATTATATTTCCTGAATTCAAAAATAAATTTGAATAATTCATTTTACAAACGGAACAAGAATATTATTTAATATTGTACTGCATATAAAACATTTTAAAATGTAGGCTTCCATTTCCTTTCAGAATATAAATATGGTATATAAATTAAAATATTTTAGTTTTGAATTTATTTGGATAAATTTTGCATTTAGGAAATAGGTCTTGATAAAAATAGATATAAATAGTGATTTTTTCATATAGGCCCAACACAGATCTTTTAAAACAGATGCTGTTAGAGAAATATTGAATTTTTTAACATTTTAGAACTGACATAAATAAATTGCTTAATATCTACATTATACGAACAATCTAAAATTCTTACATAATAATAAACTTTCAGATTCTTATAACTTTTGTTAAAATTCAATTATATAATAAACTCATCATAAATTCGATCCTAAGAAATTAAAAATTAAACAACAGCATTCTATAGCCTATGCATTAAAAATTTTTTACGTATCAAATATTAATAATCAGAAAGAAATTATATTTTAAAAGACAAATTATAAAATAAAAAATAAGAACAGTAGTCATTTCTCAATAGTGATATAATAGACAATTATTAATACTTTATGTAAATTTATAAAGGAATTTGACGGCAATAAATATTAAAATTATAATTTAAATTAATTGAAAGAACTATTAATTCGAACTATAGCACAGAATTCTTATATACAAATATTTTTAAGTTACAGATACAGTATTTTAATAAGTTGTTAATATTTTTATAAAATCAAATTCAGTACAATAAATTTATTTGCAATGCACATAAATATGCGACCTAAGTGATGTTAGGATATAAATATAATTAAAAGAAAATTTGATGAAAACATATTTAAAAACAATACTGTTTAATACCGATACTAATAATTAAAATAAAACGAAAGATAGCATTTTTTAAGCAATAAAATTTATTTAAAATGTTTATTCTTAATTACAAATGTAATTAATTAATTCAGATAGAGACTGCTCTTTTTATTGCTTGATAATTTTTGAAAAAATAAGAAATTAATGTATTTTGTAACGAAAAGAAATCATGATCCGATTACTGACTATTTATACGTAATAAGTGAAAACAATTCCTTCCATTACAAAGTATTAGTAAGTATTACAAAGTATTACAAATTCTATTACAAAGTATTAGTCGAAATTAATATTTTAAAAAATATGTCTAATTTTCTCTTAATTAAAAATTAATTAGACATTATTCTTGAATTTAATCTATCTTTTGAATCGTCATCAGCATCTGCATATACTGTATACTTCATCTACTAAAAGATAAATCCAACGCCAAGTAAGGTATAGAATATTAACCAAAATAGATTCTGTTCAAATAATTAACGGATTCTTGACCGACTTTTTCGTGCTTTCCGCTTCCTACTCTACTGAGGTGACACATTGGATGCATCTGTTTAGTAGCTCTTCATTAAAGATATTACTATTGATATGTCATAAGCTTTTAATAATAATCATATTCATCATATAATGAGATTATTGGTATATTAATTACTAAAATATCGAATGTTATTTTAAATTTCCTGCCTCTAAAATATTCACAATAAATTATCAATTTAATGTAGATTTTTTAATTGTTTGTAATCTTTCTTTTATTAAATACTTCTTCATTCATTTCAATTTTTTGTGTAGTTTCTCATATACTGTATTTTGATTATTGATATTTATTAATTTCATTTCATTATTACTTGAATACTAACTTCATTAATCATTATTAAATTGATTAAAATTATTTTGATTTAATTTCATATATCTCTTTCCAAATACAATGTATTCGACGTATTTGCTTAATATGCATATATAAAGTATTAACATTGTCTGACACGCTGGATATTGAATTAATTATCAATATTCTTTGATGATAATTGTTTTCCCTTTGTTAGATCTGATCCCAAGACAATTTGAATATAAATCATACATAATTCGTGCTTACGTTGGACTCACGTTAGAAATAACTTCAGATGACGAGAGACTGCTGACTATAGGCTACGTAAAGATGATGATAGACCAAGCAAAGCATGTTCCTTACATATTATATCCATAAATTTTCCCTGGCAAGCCGATAGCTATAATCTCAGGTTGAAGCGTACATATGTTCGAGATATAGAGGAAATAATCGTGATATCACATGGCTAAAAATGATGTGAAGAAAATTGACAAAAATGTAGGTATTTTTAACCAATCATGTCTCTCTTCAGTAAGCAGTTTTCAAAATAATATTCAAAAATGATAAATATTTAAATGATACAGAAAAAGAAAATCCTCCAGTCGAAAATATACCATGTTAAATATATTTTTTTCCAGTGATAATAAAATATCAATCAAATTTGAATTAATCGAAAATTCTTATGTATTCTTCTCCAATATTGCGTAAAGATGCTAGTATTTACTAATTAAAAAACATTTAAAACTAAAAGCAAAATTTCATTTTTCCTTCAATTGAATGGGTAAATTTAATATATTTTCCTTAAATACTGTAACAGAAATGAGAGAAATACATTAGTTTGTTTACTATCATATGATCTGTGAAATTTTTCGATGAAGTTTTAAACCTGTATAAACTGATTTAATCATTGCGTATTTTATTTTTGCTTTCCTTATTCTGCCTTATCAAAATTTTAACAGATTATGATTATTTTCTGTCATGCAAATCAAATAGAAGAAATTTTATGGGTATTGTATGGATTTACACACTGTTGTTTATGTAGGAATACTGTATAGTGATTTTACAGAATCAAAATGAATCTGTAAAATCAAATTTTCTATTCAGGAATTAAAACTTTGAAATTTTATAGCTGAAACAATTTTTCAACTATAAGAAATAGTTGAAAAAATAGACATTAAAACGTAAGAAAATTCAGAAATATATTTGATATAATTTGGAAAGCTAGAGAAATTAAATTCAATTTAAAATTTTAAAATTTTATCAAAATATAAATGTCTAAGTTTGATGTTAAAAGATATGTATAAAATTCTTATAATTATGCTAATTTTTAAATGTTAATTATGAAAATTAAATTCATTTTTACAGAAAATTACATATGATAATAAAAGAGAAACTTAAATCATAGAACTATGAAACAAGGGAGATTAAACATTAAATCTATATTGAATTATGTGAAGAATTATATGACTGAAATATTATTTGATTTATCGAATTTTATCAAATATTTTCAAATTATAAATTCACATTATATAATGCTGAAGATAATCCAATATAATTAATCTTAGGAGAAATAAATCCAGTGTTAAGGATAACCATTTTCAGTTTAATTTACTAATTTAAGAAATTTTTATTAAAAATATTTCATCACATGTCAGTTTTTTTTCACTTTCCAAATCGCGATGATTCTACATTACATTATTATTTTGTAATACAGCAGTAATTTTTCTTGTTTAAATCAATTTCGTGGCAAGGAATTGTAAAAGTATCGTTACTCATCTACATATACATAAAATGCAATGTCTGTCTGTTACGCAAAGGCTCCCGCATCATTTACACTATACTACATCGGGACCGAACTTTGAATCTTTGCATGGATTTCTCTCGATCCCACGAATAAGCTATCCTGGGTCGAGATTGCCCCAGGGGATAGACATTTTTGGGTGACAATGAAATGTCATTTAAATCCTTCAAAGTAATGTTAAAATTTGGGATGGCGTCATAGTCGCACCGATGTAACATCTTTGTAATGTAATAATAAACGGCGTCATAAAACGATTTCAATGCATGATATCACGGTGACTTCATAATATTCTGAAACAATGCCTACACACATTGAAAAAACAGATAATGGATAAATTCATAAGAACACCAATGTATAAATTCATAAGTGCATAGCGACTTTCCTGTGTCCTTCGGATAATATCTTTCGTCGTGAAACGAAACGAACAACTCGAACAAAAATATGTATTTAAATCTTTCAGAGTTTTGTTTGAATTCCTGATGGCGTCATAGCCGTACTGTATGATGTCATTGCGACGTAATAATGAATGACGTAACGTTGCCGTGATGAAAACGTTATTGCGACATAATTTGCTAGTTCATTAATCAACGTTAACATTGGACACACAAATCCATGTACCAAATGCTAAAATAAATGAATTATATGGTAAAATGCAAAATTCATGGCATGATTCACTGTCAACCTAATATCCAAAAAGTTTATAAATTTAAGTGGACCCGGCCCATTCCATCGAACCCCATCTTTCAACCTTCTAGTTGATCCTATGATGATTGTTGATCAGTCTGTGGTGAGTTCTAAAATAAAGCTTAAAGTATCCCGTGTAATTTAGTGGTTTAATTCATACTAATCTAACCTATAAATTCACTTAAACTAATTTAAATTTTATTATTATTAGTCAGGGCCAACGTAATGATAGCCTAAAAGTTTTCACATAAATTGTATTATATACCTGAAATTCCCGAGCAACGCTGGCACCCTTGCTAGTAGTCTATAAAATGCTCCTTCTCCATTGACATTTCTCAGAACAGAATCAATTTTTCATCATATCTATATTTAATTTTTGTTCTCTATGTTTAATTTATAAAATATGTGTAACAGTGGCGGCTCGTCCATAAGGACTGCAGGGCTGCAGCCCTCCCACCAAAATGAAAACATTTTTAAATTATTATAGCTATTACATTACTATACAATTATTTTACAAACATTTTTTTCCGTTCGTTATTTATTTTTGAATTGTAGGTACTAGGTACCTCGATAGGCGCTCTGTATTGTATTGTATGAGTCAGTGCGATTGCGTACTCATCAGGGCTGCAGTCATGTATTGTACGAGTCAGTGCGATTGCGTACTCATCAGGACTGCAGTCACAATGTATGAGTCAGTGCGATTGCGTACTCATCAGGGCTGCAGTCAGTGTGAGTCAGTGCGATGTATCTCGATAGGCGCTCCTAGGCGCTCTGTATGTGTGTATTGTATGAGTCAGTGCGATTGCGTACTTGCTCTGTATGTGTGTATTGTATGAGTCAGTGCGATTGCGTACTCATCAGGGCTGCAATCAGTGCAGACCGAGTCACACCGCATAGTCAATGTACTGAACAGGTGGTTAACCCGTGATATACGTTTTTGTGATATGTATAACGTGGGCTGCAAACTGGGGCTGCCAACATTGGCAGTCCGCACTACGTATTTTATTATAATTTTTTTCAGCCCTCCCATAAAAATCATCCACGAGCCGCCACTTCAGCCCTCCCACAAAAATCATTCTACGAGCTGCCACTGATGTGTAATATAATTCTTTATTTAAGTAATGAATAAATATCCTAACCTTATAAATAAGAATTTATATAAACTACTACTATAGTTTTCTTTCCTGCCATAGATCTAGTTCTAAGATTTAGCAATTTATTATATTTAAATTCTTTAACTTGTTAGTTTTATTGTTATGAGTAGGCGTTCCTGCCTACCGGTTAGTCGATTATACTTGGAACCACTTAAATTTACAGTATTTATTTTTTCTATCGTCATTACGTACAGATTCTGGATACAAAAATAATAATACTCTGAATCTCATGAAGGCAATTAATACTATTCTTTCTATATTAACTTTTTCACTTTTAAAGATCGGTTTATAGTTAAGTATAATATTGTATGATAAATGACTCGAAATTTGTATTCATAATTATTATCTATCCAGTGGATACTTATTTTTGAATTTGTTCAATCTTTATCATATATTTTCGTTTGATATAGTTTCTATCGTATTATGTTAATTTAAATATTTATATTTCTTGGACGCTTGAATTCGTGAAAAATGATTACAGTTCAATTGTACTGTGACAAATGATTATTATCTTTTAGACAAATAATTAGTTGATTAAAACATTTTCTGCATCACTTTATTTAGTATTAGCTAATTTTAATCCTTAATACGTAATATTTATTTTTATATTAATTTCTTTTTAGTTCATAACATAATAGGTCTAAGAGGCACAAAGTTTTAAAATATTGTATTGTATTAAATACTGCATATTCTGAATACTTAATGAACTTCAATGAGATTTTGTGTTTTGATTTCCAACATGACATATTTGCCATCATCTACGAGTTTCAAGATTAATTACCTTAATTACATTCATTTAACAAAATAATCTAATGCTTTATTTCATAGCTCATATATAATTTATTATATATTTTAATTCGTTAAGTTGTGTTAATATGATCATTTGGACGAAATTAATTATTGTTTTATGTTTAACTTTTTTATTAGTAATTTTATGAAACTACACGTGTTATATCACTATAATTTGAATTGATATTTTCTGTATAAAATTATTGCAGCTTTCCTCTTCCAGTTCATCTTGGAAGGGAAGAATTCCATCATTCCCTATTTCATCCAGCTACTTACAGAATAAGTTTATCTTTCATTTATTGTCTGAAATTTATTGACAGACATTCTTGGCTACTAATTTAAATAAAATACAATATTTTCTTAATCTTTATTGGATAATTTTTAATTATTAAATAATTCAGAAATAAAAATTAAATGACTTCAAAACAGGAGAAAAATCACCTATCAAATGAAAGGAAAATAATAACAACAATATATAGATACTGTATATATATATATAATTTATGCACAGTTGTTATAAAATAAACAGAAATTTAAATAATTTTGCAAATTTTCCCTTGAAATATTTTTCAATCAAAATTACTTGATATAGAATTCTTCCTTGAAAACGAAAACAAAGAATTTGAAATTTGATAACTAACATGATCTATGCACATTCTTTACTGATAGAATTACCTACGCTTCGGTTAATGTTTTGAATGCCTTTGTTAATGATCCATAACGAAAACAGACATTTTTTAGAGGTCCTACACAATGAAATTTTATTCACGATAAAAAAATATAATTCGAAAGCACATAATATTCTGCGTAAAAATTTTTGCTCTCTAATTTCACAATGTTTTAAGCTGTATGCAAGTATTAAAATATTAAAATCATCTTGTCTGGCGAAATCTCTATTGGAATTCAATATTTATTTAAATAAATTTAAATTATATTAATGACATAGTTGAGGTATTTATTTGACTCTCACTTGACTTTAATTTAATTCACTCATGATGAAATTTATAATTCGTTTTAATATTTATTCCACGAAGTATGCTATTAGTAAATACGTTAAGATGATGATAGTAATAATAATTTTACATCATTTTCTAAATGTTAAGCTTATAAAATTCTACATTTTCGCTACTGTTAATTCATGATCAACTTGGCTAGAAAAAACAATAGGAAATTTTGAGGAATTTTAGTAATTTTTGATTGCTATCAATCAGAAATTATTTAAAATTCCTAGAAAAGTCAACAGTTCGTATTTTAAACTGACAAAGTATATTTTCAATTCCAGTTGATTTAAATAATACAAAATGAAAATTTTGATTTCATCTCATTTTTAAATCACATTCAAAAATAAAAAATAACTTGCTTCTCTAATCTTTTGATTTGTAAATTATATCTATCCTCATATCGTCGTTATACAAAATTATTTTTTAATACCTTGGAACAAATCATTTATTGTTTAGATGTTTTTAAAAAACTCATTATTTCATTTTCTTAAATTCAGTATTAGTTTATAATGCTAAGATTGTAAACAATGTAAACGTAGCAAAATAATTACAAAATGTAGAAAAATTTCTTTAAATCACGAGTTGATATATACCGAAGTAGAATATAGCATGATAATTTGAAAGAATTTATTCATATTATTGAGATATCAGATATTACTAATTGCTGAATTTTATAATTCTATAATTTAATCTGCCATCTTGAAACGAAATGATAATAGTTTATATATTCAAACAATTATTGTTTCACTTATACGCATGAGGTTTATCCGATTTTTATATTAACTACGCATCTGATATTTTAACATTAATTAATAATTCATGGATTTTTTGAAGTTCATTGAAGCATAAATCTGTTTTAGGATTTTCCAAACCTGTTTTAATGAATGTGTTTTTGTATGGACTTTTGTAATAAAAACAGCAGCAATGCATTCGATGCAGAAAATATATTTTTAATTAAAAATTCAATTTCCTTAACTAAAATATAATTTATATCTATATTAGTACTTTTTATTTTTTATAGAAATAAATAAAAAAATGGATATTTTTGAATTATCCACATCCATCGTCTTCGTCAATGGCGCGTGTAATCGAAAATCTACTGATAACGTCTAACGGATTATAATGGCATTTTTTATTTTTATTGCCAAGAGCACTGTCAATGCCTCCTTAATCATATCTTTATTTCCACATGTCATGTAAAAAGTATGCACTATTTCTTGCAATATAAAGTGTATAGGAATTATCCTTCAGACACTTCAGTGAGATTGTTTGGCAGGAATAAGTTGTTAATTTTTATTGCACTAAATAAATTTTACATTTCACAGAATCGCTGATTTAATTATTAATTCAATGTTCATCGGCTTTTTAAATCTAAATGAATAATAAAAATATACAGTACATATTATAGTTAATTAATTTTATTTTCTTCAAACTTAGATGATATCAAAAGCTTATTACTATATAATTTGCAGTTCAATATATAGAAACCAGAGTGCGAACAATGAACTGAGATACCTACATCTCACTTGTAAAAAGACGTCTTGACCTTGTTGGAAAAGAGGCGATTAAAAATGCCTCCGGCATTTTCTTTGTATCTGCACTTCCTGGTTAAAGTTCAGTTCTCTTCTTCCTGAAATTTTTAGTCTTCACTAACATTTTTAAACAGTCTTAATAACTAACACAATTTATATAATTTTATAATCACGAAAAGATTTGGTATTATTGCGATATAATACTGTATATATATATATATATGTAACTTAAAATATTTACACTCAAAATGATCCCTAACCTTAATTAATATCCATTAAATTCAGCAAATGATTCTAAAAAGAATTAAAATTATTGAAAAGTTCATTATTTTTCCTGAATATCTACTATAGCGCCTACCTATGTAGGTATTTTAATAGGAAATTTATAACACAGATATGCATTTGCTATCATTACGGCTCTAGGGATCCTGGCTCTCCGATGCAGTTTTCTACTCAGTGCCTTTCTGGTGCCCTTACAATATTGAGAAAATGATAATTTTTGCGCCCTCCTTCCGAAGGCGCCCCGATACGGTGCATCGTCAGCTTACCGGGTTAAACCGGCCCTGTTTGCTATTTAAAATATTGAAAAACAGAGTTGATATAGCATAAATAAACATTATATAAAAATATATACTGTATATTAGTAACATTTTTAGTATTTTACTAATGTAAATCTGAAAAACAAATAATTTGAGTATCGTCATTTATTTAATAAAACTATCAATAAAATTAAGCTTTATATAATTAAAATTATTAATTTGATTCTCGTTTTTCAATAACGAATTAAAAGTATGTTATGAAAATATTAAACTTGATCAGTATCGGATTTTGTGCTAAGGGGGCCCGAGGCGTGAGAAATTTTTGAGGGTCTATTAAAATAAATTTTTTTTTTAGAAAATCAATTCTTTTGTTTTTCTAAAAAGTACAAGTATGTAACAAAATCAAAAAATAATAACTTTTTTATAATTTAACATTGTTCAATACAAGATTTAAAGCTAAATAAGGGCTTTTTGGGTGGCGGGGCCCACCATCTAAAAATGCGAAACTCTGCCACTGAACTTGATTCTATCTCGATTTTTTTTTGTTAATATTTTTCGCTCAAAGATTTTAATAATAATAGTAATAGTTATTTTTGGTGAACATAAACTTTTAATAAGCTATAATTAAAACAGCCTTAAAATAAATTATATTTTCTTCAATTTAATATAGATTGTATCTAAAGTATAGAGAATATTACATACCTATATTTTTACTTTTTAAGTTATTCATTTGACTTCTTTTTTGCTAAATAGTATAATCCATGTGTATGTAAAAAGTTTATTCACATCTAGATTAAACAGTTGGCACTCTTTTATTAAGATCATATTCATTTAATTTTTGTTCCGAATAATTAAAAAAATTATTTGTTCTGCCTTAAAGGTCAAACTATCGCCGAAGGAATTTTTGAGGGGGAACTGTGGAATAATTATGAAGCAAAGTATTTCCTTACCGGTTTTAACAGGATACGTATACTGTATAGTTTAAATAATTAATAAAATCTATTCTCGTGGAACTGTCTGGATATGATATCAACAGAAGATTTTGTATTTGGCGTTTAAGAATTTGTTATAGCCAATTGTATATAATTAAATAAATAAATTTATAATACAATATTTATTATTTTAATAAACGCCAAAATTTAAGAATCTTTTATTAAAACGTTTAATTTTTTAATTTTTCCTAACCAGCTTATTCAGCTAAAGATGGAATATTATTTATATAGTTTTTTTTTATGGCAGATACTTGTATATTACATTACAGAAATATGTCACTTGACACTTTAATAATAATAAAATTGATTTTTTTAAATAATTTTTAAAATTTTATCATTAATGATTTTTTATGTCTACTATATAAGAATCATTAGGAAATTCTATAAAGCGTATTTCCTGTGAAAAATATAATAGTTTTGTGGCATCGCCCTTCCTGTCAAACAGATGTCAACTTTTTTGATTCAATATTGTATTAAAATTTTTAAATTATCTAAAAATTATGAAGATATTTTAATAATTTTCAGCTCAGATCATTAGTAAGTTATAAAAGTTTCCGATATACAGTACAGTATATCAAAATCTTTCCCTATAAGAACAAAATTGAATCCCGAATCGGTTTCGTTCTTAAATTTTTATAGAATTTGGATTGTAGTCGGCCCATTGATTGTTATCTTCATATTTTCTGATCTCATTCCTTATTCAAACAGGGATAATTTTATAATTGATTTGCAGTTGGGCAAATGGCTGCATGAAAACTTATTAGACTTTATCTTGAATGGTGGATCAGTTTTAAGTTTTACAGATCAGAATTTTCGACGGGTTCATTTTTAGAGGTTCGCCTTATTATTTCTCCATCTCTTCGGCAAAATTCTATCGCTAGTTGATTAACCATTGATGGGCTCCTAATTGACTCGCCGGCTATAATGTATAAAAGCTTGTTAAACTTCCGTATAAAGGATCTCCATACTGTTCAGGATGAATCCCAGTAAGGACTATTGAACTCATCCTTCAACTCTCCGATTGGCACTTTCATGGATGATGGCCAGTTTAGGGATATTAAAATTTTTAATTAAGCCACCGAATTTAAAAATTAGGAATATTTTTGGGGCAGTTACTTCAGTGTCTGTGATAGGTGCTGAAGTAACTGCTGCCAAAAATATTCATAGTTAAATTCGGTGGCTTAATTAAATCTAATCTAACCGGCGACTTCGTTACGAATGTTTGCAGCCCTTGGTGAATTTTGAAATGGCCATCGCCATATATAACAATCAATGGACTGCTTTCTTTTACTTATGGTTAAAACTTTTAAGACAAAGAATGCTCAACTCGGAGCACCAGTACCTTCTTCTGCGGTCCGCACATAAAAAGGCACTATATGTATGGTAAACAATATATTTTTAAATTTTTATATATATACATTTCTGAAATATTTTCCCATTTTCAGATATTTAAAAATTTTTTAAATTTCATGTAAAAGTATGAACATTTAAAATTAGTCTTAATATAATTAATTAAAGTATATATATAATTGCAATAAAACTTAAGAAGGTTAATTTAATTTTTATATTTAAATTAAACTTCGTTTGAAAAATAACTTCAATATTTATTACAATACCAATAAAATACATTATTCAAATGCGGCCTGCAAATGTTTAAAGTTTGAATTGGTCTTTTGGCTCAAAAATATTGAACATCTCTGAATCAAGACTTCAAAATACGATCATCCTTCAATTTTCGCGGTTTCTTGGTGCATGGATTACATTCTATTTTATAGTTTGTTACTGTATTTATTACCAAAATTTTAGAATACGCGATTTTCGTTAAATTAATAATAAGTAAATTTTCTTTTTAACTTTCTCTCCAAATGAAAGCTTATAATCTTATAAAATGATAAGAATCTTACCATGCTGTCTTCTTCTCTTCTTGTATGTTCCCACCATCCCACTAATTAACTTTTGAACTAATTAATAGATTTTCAAGAAATCAGATACTGATGTTGTTCCGTTAATTTAAAGTTCATCTTGATACTGTATCATCTAATGATTTAGTTTCAATCATTTAAAAATGTTCAATTGTTAATATCGGATATTCAAATTTACGAGATATTCTTAAAATATTCTGAACTATTTATTGGATTTTTATGAAATTTAGCAGGATAGTCAAATCCTAAAAATATCTATTTCTTCTCAATTCTATCATTTAAAATATGCAAATGTAGATGAATCTTCATATTTAAATATATTCAAAAATATTAATTTATCGGCACTTCACAAATAAGATTGGAAATGTGTAGATGGATCTTTTTTAAGAAATAAACTTGGTGACCACTATTATAAGTAGTGTATCATTAGTTAATATTAAATGAAAATGTAGCGATCTGTGTACCAGTATTACTGATCAACAATTTGTGCATTTCTGATAATTCCGATCATTTAGAAAATATGGAATGATTATTTTATAGCTGATTTCAGATTCAAGATTTGTGCTCCTGGCGATCGTTTATGCTTTGGTTAGCTTTCCACTCCTATCAGTTGCAGGCATGATTGCAGCAAAATTTTCGTTGTCTATTTTGGTTGTGTTATTTTTATCGTTTGCATTTTTTAAATATTTTTGTTGAAATTTGGAAATGACAGAAACTCTTAATATTTTTTTAATATTTTCTGCAAACAAACACTTCATTAAAATTGTATCTAAAGAAATGCGACTGGATATGATGTAGCATGATCCTGTGCTGCTCCCAGGCTGTTTCTTATCCACTTTCTCTTTATGTTGCATCATGATTTTTCAATGCTATTGTTATAACTTTTATACTAGACATTTTTTAAAATATCCATTGTGACACAATTCATTCCAAATATTTTTTTTCGAATTTTGTTTTTTGCAACATATACAGCTTTAAATATAAGATAATATGTTAACACATTTAAATATATATATTATTTTTAGAATTTTGTCTAAATGGCTATATTTATTCCAATAATGAACTGAATTTGGAAAATTTTTTAAATTATAAAAGAGATTATCTATTTATTTCAATGAATGTCATATTGTTCTAATCATGGTTCTAATACTTGAAAGTTGAGAGTCAGATTATATCGATGGATTATACAGAGAGACACTTTAATATTCAGCTACTCTCTTATGTTGATGGTTTTATTTTTTTCCATTAAATTAGTTTAAATAAGAGAAATGTTTTATTTTTAAAGCACTTTATTTTCTGTTACTATTTGTTTCAAAAATATACATTTTAAAATGAATTAAAGCCTTTGTTATGTTTATTTTCTTTTCTTAAATATCACAGCCACTTTAATATTGGCTGTGATTGGCAATATTTAAGTGGCTGTGATGCATTTGCATTTGCAACATTGTTTGGTACTACCAAACAATGTTGAAAATGCTATGTTGCTTTTAATAATTTTTAATATTTAGTTGGGTACTCTTTATTTTTGATCTCTTCCTTCAAACGATTTTGTATATTTGCAATAATTTTTTTGGTATATGTAGGCTCAATATGGGCCCATTCTTCTGTCAGCCTCGTCTTCAATTCTTCTTTTGAAGTAATTGGTGTTCTCTGTACTCTATAATCAAATTCATCCCACAAATTCTCAATTGGATTGAGGTCTGGAGATTGTAGTGGTGTTTCCAGAACTTTTGGACAATGATAGAGAAGTCATTGGCATACTATGTGTGCTTTATATTTAGGGTAATTATCTTGATAAAATATGAAAGTCTGCCTTACTCCAGCTTGTCTGCACTTTTGTGTAAACAGTCTTTCAAAATCATCAGGTATTGTTCTTTAATCATAGTGTCCTCAATAAATTTCAGTACCCTCACTCCAGTTGAATATATGCACTCCCAAACCATTGCATTTCCTCCTCCGTGGTTTACTGTTGCCTGCAAATTTTGTTTTTGGAGTTCTTCATTTGCCTTGCACCACACAAGAACTCTACCATTAGGTCTGAAAATGTTACATTTGCTTTCATCTGAAAAGATAATATCTTACACTCTTTTTAAGGCAGAAGAAAGATAATATCTGTCCACCATTCTATTTCTGTTCATATGACTCTTTGTGAAGTTCAACCTTTTCCTTCTGTTTACTTTGCTGACATAAGGTTTTTTCTAGCTACTCTTCCATTGTAACCTTGCTCTCTCAACAGTCTCCAAATCATCTCAGATTGAACAACTTTTCCACACTCTTGCCCCAACTCTGCTGCAATTTTAGATGCACTTAATCATGGGTTTAAGACAGGAAAACGTATATTTATTAAAATTAAAAGGTAGTAGTGCTTTCGATTATCTACAATCCTCTTCAGCTACTCACTAAATAAATTACATAAAATGGTTCTATAGAACGCCACGTGTATTGCCTGGAAGTGGTGTGATAATAACAACTAGATGTTAATTTTTTGTTTATAATTTTTGAATATGTTATAGATTAACTTTTATGCTTTTCCAGTTATGTTTTCTTATGATTCAAACTTTAATTTTAGTTTTTAACAAAATTTGTGTGTTAAATTAATTTCTGTTATTTTTATGTTAACTTATTTTACGTTTTAACAGATTCTGTTGTTACTATAGCAACATTATTTTTTAAATTGTAAAACGTGGCATTCTATAGAACCATTTTATGTAATTCGTTTAGTGAGTAGCTGAAGAGGATTGTAGATAATCGAAAGCACTACTACCTTTAAATTTTAATAAATTTACGTTTTCCTGTCTTAGAGCTGTGTTAAGTTATTATTTTAGTTTAATGATAAACAGAGTATTAGTTCTGATTTTTGTTTTTATCATGGGTTTCTCTTAATTTTCCTTATGACCAGACACCTTTCGCATTCATTCAATTTTTGTGGCCGACCTTTCTGTGGTACAGATTCTATCCTTCCCTCTTTCTCATATCACCATATGATATCATCAACTGTACTGCATGGTATATTCATTATATGTGCAATATCCCTGTTAGAATATCCCTTTTCATGATGAAAGATGAAAAGGGATATTCTAACAGGGATATTGCACCAAGAAAATTTTATTATTTAAAAAATTGATAATGAATATTTGAATTCATTCTAATTTATATAAATTATTTACAAATACAGTAAGACCCTTCTTAACACTACTCTGTTTAACACTGTTTCGATATAATGCAGTTTTTTCTGAATTCTATATTTTTTTATTGATTCACTTTGGCATGGTTTTTCAAATCGTTATTCTTACATAAATCCAAAATAGCACTAATTTGTTGCATTGATATCAAGGCAGTGCAGTACATGCAAAAGTCTGACATGGTCAGAGTTCATATTTATGATCGGTCATTATTATTATTTACAGAAATAAAAATAACAATTATCCAATTTTAGTTTTTACCTGAATGCTGTCATTTTAAATTATAATTCCTTGAAGTTAGAACGTTTTTCTTTCATCAATATTTTTGCATTGTTTATAGTTTACTGCAATCTGATTACTGCTTTTTGTTCTTAAAACTTTTTATTTTCTAATTTTAAGAATTTTTTCATGAATAATTTATGAATACAAATCGATATTAGTAATAAAAAAATGTCTATAATTAATGTAAATACAATAGTAATAATACATGTTACAAAATAAAATAAAAAAAATGCTATGTATATATTTTTTATTCACTGTCCTGTTTCACCTGTTCTCATTATTTACATGTTACAATGATCTCGTTCAACACTGTTTCATTTAGTGCTTTGTTTCCTTGGAACATATCCCCCGCATTAAACAGGGTCTTACTGTATTATTCATTAATTACAAAATATATTAGGCCAAACCCAGCCAAAGAAATAAGCAGAATTTCAAAATGGATTCAATGCAATTAATTCCATTCATTCAATATACAGATAGTCCTCAATTTATGATCACTCATACTTATAACAGTAATCTTATCTGTAAATTCTGTGATTGGTCAATCAATTCCATGGGTTCCATTCCCTGACACAATGGTCTAATATATGGAAAGTGTCCTTTTTTGTATCTGGTTCTTGTAGTTTTGTATTCTTTATATTTATTAAGATAATGTATACTGTCCTAGTAAACATTAGTAGTGAGAAATCCATAAATTTTGGGTATTTTATGACCTATGTCAGCAGGGTTCAGTTCAAATTCTTTTGTAAGCCAAAGACTATCTGTAAATAAGTCATTGAAAGAGCCATAAATATGCAGCCATTTTGTGCATTGATTTCATTCATTATGCAAAAATTTTTTCCTGTTTGTTTACTGTTTCTAAAAATCTTAAAATTGCATTGAAATTATATACCATATATACTCATGTAAAAGCCAATCCCTCAACTTCATAGTTTGAAAATCAATAAAATTGTGAAACCTATGTTTAACCAAATCTCAAATTTCAAGTGTTAGAACAATATGAAATAAATTGATTTGAACATGGATTTTAAAAATCCACGTTCAAATGAAATAACAACAAACAATTGACATAAACTGATATTTTCTTTTTATAATTTAAAAAATTTTCCAAATCCAATTCAATCAGGGCTATATTAAAGATTTTGTAATCTCTAGGCATTCTCGTATTTGACATTCCGCTTCACCTCAACCACTAGTGAGAAAAAGGCATTATTTAAAAAAATTGTCTTACTGATTTCAGTAATACTTTCAAGATTTTTTATAGAAACTGAAATATTAAAACAACTTCCTGTTGACAAAATTATAAAAGAATTTGCATGTGATTTTTATATAACAAGTGTGATTCATGGTAGTTTGTTTTCAAGAATTGTTGTTTAATAAATCTGTTTCTATTTTTAAACATTTTTGTTTATAATTTTTGTGGATGAAAATATAAAATATCTTTAATATGAAGTTTGATTTCCTTCCCAATTTCTGTAAATTTTTTGTTAAGTCTGTTTTCATAGGCCCTAGGTACTGTGCCTAAAGTGCCTAATGGATAAGATAGTCTTGAATTCACTGTTGGAATAAATAAGGTCATTTTGACAAAATGCTAGACTTATAGTATTGAAATGTAATGATATGATATGTAGAAAAAGCTGAATGGAGAGTAAGATGCGATTATGTCATATTGCATTCATTCATTTTTCTCTACAATACAATTTTATTGAAGTGTTTGTTCTGCAGAAAATATCAAAGAAATATTAAAATTTTTTGTCATTTCTAAATCTCAAACAAAAATATTTAACAAAGTTTAAATGATAAAAAATCAACACCAAAACATGCAACAAAAATTTTTCTGGTACTGACAGGAGTGGAAAGCCAAAAAGCATATCCAGAATTTTCAAAAGCATTAATCTGATGTCCAAAATCAGCTGCAAAATAATCATCCTATATTTTCTAAATAATCAGAACTATCTGAAAATGCTCAAATTGTTAATCAGAAATATTGGAGATTGGTTGATGCATGTACCATCAGTTAGCATTTTATGCTAACTGATGGTACATGCATTAATAGAAGTCATGTTTACTTGTTAAAAAAGATTGATTTATACATTTTTAATCTTATTTGTGAAGTGCAAAGTAAATTAATATATCTGAATTTATTTAAATATGAACATTCACATATATCCATATATAAGTAATAATATCAATATAATAAAAAGAAATAGGCATTTTTAGAAATAAATATGATACATCTAGCCACTATCATTTGACGTGCTACTAATGCTAAGAGGATGCAACATAACCATTTTATATATTTTCATTCATATTTTGCAGTATCCAATATTTAAATATATACAAAAATATTAATTTATACCTAGTCATACATATTCACATATTTTTAATGAAAAAACACAAAAGAATCAATATGATGATCTTTGTCAGGAATAAACCTGGCAAATCTCATAACTGGCATGAAGGTGCAACAAGAACATGATAGCTGGCAAATCATATGATTTTGCAAAAAATTTTCCAAATTTTGATTACCTTATGTATAAGTTGATTCTTTTCTACAAAAAAATTTTTTTTGGAAATAATTCCTTGGTTTATACATGAGTATATATGATATTTATTTTTCATGTAACAGTTGAATAAGACAAAAAATTAAAATGAAAATATGATGTACATACAAAAACTCATTGAGGTATGAACATTCATACTTACAAATGTGAAATGTCATTTTCAAATTTTATGAAATTTCAAAACTCTTCAATAATTTTAAACATTATGGTAGCAGAATATTCTAGCAATCATTAAACTGTAAAATTATACAATTAACATATTACAGCAGTATTTTGAGATGTGGTAATTACTAGTACATAAAAACACTCTTTATAATTGGAAGTTTTCATTCATATCTGTGAAATAAGAAACTTCTAATTAGTCTAATTGTGAAATATATTATAAAATATAGTATATAAAGTTATTTCAATACTTTTGGAGGTGAAATAATAGCAGTATCTAAGTTACTTTATCATCCCAAATTATGAGCAAAACTTACATTTCAATTAAGTTTCAGAAGAATTCATGTACCTAGTATATTAATTACCTAATATATATATATAATGCAATGCTTGTATGTCTGTTATATGTGTGTTTTTCATTTGATCTTCAAACCACAAACTTTGCATAGCAACTTTCCATGATCTTGCAGGTAACATAAGCTACCCTGGATCAAGATCATCCCAGATGATGAGGACATTTTGAGATAGTAAAGAAAATATGTATTTAAGTCTTGCAGAGTGTTATTCAAATTCAGGCAGCAGCAGCATCATCATGTATAGTGGGTGATCGGTTAACGAACATAATCCGTTCCAAGAAAATGT